>JANUWG010000088.1:0-16217 GCA_025175695.1 Eugenia klotzschiana
CGAAAAAGAAGGGAAAATGAAAAAAAGAATAAATAAAATAAAAAGAGAAAAAATAAAAAAATAAAAATAAAAATTTTAAAAAAAAATTATCAAAAGGAATGCACGGAGGAAAATCAAATTCGATTTTTCATATTGAACGAGGTAAAATATTTTTTCGTTGATTTTCAGGTTTCGGTTGAATATTAAAAAATATTGTCATTTTCCTGAAAAATCACTTTTTGGAAAACATTTTCCAAAAGCACCTCCTCTCGGCGAAACCAATGGAGCCAAATTCTCAATTGGATGAGACTAATTTTATTGTTTGGAAAAGCACCTAATCTAGGATTTAATGGACTTACATATTCAGATCTAAGAAAAATTGTGATCTCCAAAATCCTCCTTTAAATAAATGCGATCGCAGGTATCAGGGACGATCATAGCACCAAAAGAGCCAAGCCTGCACCCGAAAAATCTAAGGTCTGAAATGCAAAAAGATAAGTACATATGAATTAAGCCGGTCTTTCCGTGTGACATTGCATAATGTAGCTGCTTCTATCTTCCTCAAGTTCGATCTGACAAATTGAGTATTAATTCAAAACTTCAATCCGGGAATGGCCAGATTCAATGTCCGAATCACTTTGACGAGCAACAATTTCTTATCTAGGCCAAAAAAAGTTTCAACTACTTGTCACAAACTCTGCCGCTGTTATACTCTTTCAGAAATTCAGCTGATTTCTCACAAACTTTTCCTCGGACTGTGTTAGTGACAATCGTTCGGGAGGATCTCATGTTACTCTCCATTAGAACTTGGCAAATTGTTAGGACAAGCTAGATATTAGGCAGCAATCATTTTCTCAACCAACTAGTAGCTATGTTAAATAAAAAGCAGGTTTCGATCAGACAAAGCTAATGTCTGGTACTTGAATGCCATGGATTATCGCAGACGCTACGTTTCTGACAGCTGCAGTGGAGTACATTTGCGAAATGTGCACTTCAAGAACGGTCCTCAGGTGCACGTAATTGTTTCTAAAAGCAGCGACGTTCATCTCAAGTTCTTGAACATTTCCGCACCCCGAGTGGAGCCCCAACACCGACGGAATCCACATCGAAGCTTCTCATGGCGTCTCCGTTCATGCTTCAACCATAGGCACCGGGAATGCAGTGCTTTCCTTCGAGACTATCTGTGTGTGTTATCTTTTGTTGCTTGATGTTGGCTGTGACACGGTCGACAACTGCGACCCGGTTTTTAGGGTTTTGTGGCGAGTTTTAAGCTGTGAAAGTGCATCAACGTACATGCTTTTGGTGCAATTTTGCTGGGGACAGCATTGGAAGCTTGGGAAGAAGTGGAAAGGAAGTAAGTCTGCAGAACATCCACGTGAGGAACATTAACTTTCATGGCTCAACTAATGGAGCTAGAATTAAAACTCGGACATACCTGCCAAGTTTGTCGATACATTCCATTTATCCGTGTGATAGTTTCTCAATTTGACATTCAGAACAAATGAGGTTTGTGTAATATTGCGAAGTAAAATTTTGCGAAATCAACAGGTGGGAAGAGGCCGAGTTAGCCAAGTTACTTTCTCGAATCTCAACTTCACCGGAGTAAAAAACCCCATCATCATAGACCAGCATCAGACACCAGTAGTAGATCGAGCATATCTAGAACGTGTACAAATCAAAGTGAGAATAATCTGAAGCTTCTTTTACTGCATTTGAAGATGTACAAATGGTTTGAAAAGAAGTTAAAATTGTTGCTTTCCCTTGTTTATTTATCAGGCATCAAGATCAAAACTTGACATATGTCCTGTTCTTTTAGTTTGTAAGTATGATCAGTTATAACTTAAAGCTGCAATAGAGTATACTAGTATATAAAGTTTTGTGCAGACATTAAAATTGATCTTTCTTTCTCGAAGGCAACATAAGAGTGGTGTTTCATAGTTACAAGGTTGTATAAAATACTTTCGACGGTAAGATATCGACATAGTTTGGCAAATTAGATGGACCAAATATAGAAAGACTAAATGGATAATCACCCAATAACTGCTAGAAAGAAGACATGGTCTCACGGTCTATGGCCCTGAAATTCCTGTCCTTTTGCATCATCAAGCAGGGTAAACGGAGGAGTTGAGTGAATAGACAAGTTCATGACCACGAACGAGGAAGAACATCAAGTGTACGACACCGATCGGCTTACCACAACCGCTCGGGTTAGCCCGCGACATGCAATCTGGAACAAAGTAAGAAACGGATAACTCTATCACAAGGGCGAGGACGAACTATATATAGGGAGCAAATAAATGAACCACCCCATTTTGTTCATTGGAGTGGAAGTTCACCTTTCATACACACTGGTCAGTCAGCGCTCAATACATTTGCAAATTTACAAATGCAACAAAAGAAGTTTCAATTTCTTCTGACTTTGATTTGTACACATTTCAGATATGCTCGATCTACTGCTGGGTTTTCAACCACAGACGGCCTTTTTTTTTTTTCGAAATCATCGAAGGCAAGACTTGGGCTCGACGATTCCTTTGGCAGTTCCAAAGGCGTTGTTGCAGCTAGAAATGGGTTTCTCTCCTCGGATCGCAGAGTCCAGCTCAACGGTGTCCAAGTTGACGTTGGTGCATGGGACATTGTCGCTGCAATTTAGGTTGATGGCCACTATCGTGCTTGACGTCCCGAATGCCATTCGGTACTGCACGTCGCTTATCTGTACCCCAGTATTCTGTCAACAGGTTCACAGATGATTAAGTTCAATTCAGCTGATGAAGCTAAACTCGGAAGCAATGGCAAACACAATCCTCTGATATTTACATTGTCCGGGATTGTGAATCATTTTCGGTCATTTAAGGATTATTCATCATCGGTCTAGTCTTACCGTCCTCGGACAATCACCCAGAGTATCGCAGTAGTGCTGGTCGATGATGATGGGGTTTTGCACTCCAGTGAAGTTGAGATTCGAGAAAGTAACTTGGCTAACTCGGCCTCTTCCCACCTGTAATTTCGTAAATTTCCCTTCGCCAATTTACTCAAAGCTCATTTGTTCTTAATGTCAAATTAGAAACTATGGCACGGATAAACGAGTGCATTGACGATTTCGGACATACCGGCCAAGTTTTAATTCTAGCTCCATTAGTTGACCCATGAAAGTTAATTTGCGTCACGTGGATGTTCTGCACACTTACTTCATTTCCACTCCTTCCCAAGCTTCCAATGCTGTTCCCAACAAAATTGCACCAAAAGCATGTACATTAATGCAGCTTCAAAGCTTAAAACTTGCACCAGAACCATGACAATTGCATCACATTTTTTACCGTGTTTGGCACCTTCAATCACGTATGAGTCTACCTAATATCTTCTTCGAGGTTTAGGTTTTGTTTAATAATGTTGTGTTTACCTTATCCCGTGACCAGGTCCACACTCTATGTGGGTTATGTTGATATTCGAGGTCTGGTCGCCAATCGAGATGCAATCGTCACCTGCCGATCAAACACCAGAAGGCGATGAACTGTTAAAATCATTTTCACGAACTGAAGCCATTAGAGAGAAAGTGTGGTGGTGTCTGAAGTTCTCGACATAATAGGATTGATTCTCGCCCGAAAGCAAACATCAAGCAACAAAATAGAACACAGAAAGATAGTCTCAAAGAGAGAGCAATGCATCACCGGTGCCTATGACTGAAGCCTCAACGGAGACAGCATGAGAATCTTGAATGTGGATTCCGTCGGTGTTGGGGCTCCATTCGGGTGTGGAAATGGTCAAGGACTTGAAATGAACTTCGCTGCTTCCAAAAACAGCTACATGCTCCTGAGGACTGTTCTTGAAGTCCAGACTTTCCAAATACACTCCATTGCAGCTGTAGAAACCCAGCATCTGCAATAATCCATGGCATTCAAGTACCAGACATAAGCTTATGTTGCCTAATCTTTGATTTGTCCTTACAACGTGCAAATTCTAATCCATAGTATATTGAGATCATCCTGCATGATTGTTGCTAACAAATTCACGAGGAAAAGTTTGTGAGAAATTGGCTGAATTTCCAAAAGAGTAGAACAGTAGCAGAATTTCTGAGGATGAGTCAGAAACTTTATCTAGCCTAGGTAAGGAATTGTTGCTCATCACAGTAATTGGGGTCTTGAATCTGGCCATTCCCCAGATTGAAGTTGTACTAAGACTCAGTTTCTCATCATGAACCAGAGGAAGACATGGGCAGCTAACATTATGCAATTTTATATGGAAAGTATGCACATATCTATCTATACTCCTTTTCTTAAATGAGAAAGTATCATGAATATGGCACAGGACTTACTGTTGGAGCGATCATATTGCATCCCTGGTACACAAATGGAACAAGAGAAAGAAGGATTAGAGCTACAAGAGAAGTAAGCATCGCAATCAAAATTTGGAAGGAAAGGGATAGATTTTCTGGGTACAGGCTTGGGGTTCAATTTGCAGGAGACGTCCCACCAGGCCTTCCCATACCCATCAAATGAGCCCGGCCCACTTATGGTGAGCCCATTTACATTCTCGAAAGTCAACCACTTTGACGGATCCTGCCCCTTCCATGCATTTGGACCTTTTGGTGCTATGATCGTCCCTGATACCTGGCAATCGCATTTATTTAAAGGAGGATTTTGGAAATCACTAACTCTACTATATCTTAATATATAAAGTCCACTGAAGCTTTGCTTGTTTCACGAAAAATAAATGATTAGAAGCATATTTTTTCGAGAAATAATCGATAGCATCTTTTGAAATAATTAGTCGATGAAAAATATTTATATTATCAATAATAATTTATGTCTGAATATTTTCGTAAATGATGAAAATATTATTTATTTATTTATTTTATAAAATATAAATAATTATTTATTTTTCGCGAAAGGCCTTTTGTCAAGAGTAGGACCATAACGGATAACTTAAACATTTTTGGCGACAGATAAGCATAGCGGAAGATCGATCTGTCCCTTTTTATTATTCTCTCGGATTGCTTCATCGTTTCTTCAACCTTCCGCTTCCGCAACAGAGTCAACCCGCCAACCACCACTTTCCTCTTCACATACCTCCCTCGCTCGCTGATCAAGCTCAAGCTCAAGCTCGCTTCCATCGCCCAGCTCCGTCGCTACAAGATACGGAGAAGAAATGGCCACTCCACAGCAAGCTCGGCGAGTCTTCTGCGTTGGAACGGCCGACACGAAGCTCGACGAGCTCCGCTTCCTCGCTGGCTCCGTCAGATCGCACTTCACCGCCAACCCTCGCTTTACGGTACGTTCGCTTTCCCCGTCCGATGGTCACGGCTCCCTTGCGTGAATTCAAACGGCATTCGCATTGTTTAGAGAACTGAGATCGAGCTTTTGCCTCGGATGAGTGTGACTTGATCCAGCGAAACTTGGATATCCTCCTTTCAGATAATGCCTCGGCATTCCGTTGTGAATAGCCTTGCGAGTTTGATTCTGGCTTTTGAGTATTGCAATTGTGTGAAACGACAGGTAGAAGTAGCTGTTGTCGATGTATCAGCCGGTCAGGATGAGATTCAAAGTGTTGAAGGCCTAATCTTTACTTCACGAAAGGAACTGCTCTCTCAGTACTTCGAATTCAATAACCAAAAGCCGCAAAAACTTCCGGATGACAGAGGCGAGGCTGTCTCGTTAATGAGCAAAGCGCTGGAGATTTACCTGAAAAGAGCTAGCGAGGATCAGATTCTAGCTGGAGCTATCGGACTTGGAGGAAGCGGAGGCACCTCTCTGATATCATCTGCATTTAGAGCTCTTCCACTGGGTTTGCCCAAGTTGATTGTATCGACCATGGCTAGTGGACAAACGGAGCCTTACATTGGAACGACAGATTTGGTGCTATTTCCTTCTGTAGTGGATGTGTGTGGGATTAATAGCGTGAGTAGGGTGGTGTTTTCCAATGCTGCAGCTGCTTTTGCTGGAATGGTGATCGGGAGGATTGATACGTGCAGGGAGAAAAATGAGGTGGATGCGAAGTCAACTGTGGGTATTACTATGTTTGGGGTTACGACACGATGCGTGAATGCTGTGATAGAGAGGTTAAGTAAGAATGGTTATGAGAGTTTGGTTTTCCATGCCACAGGCGTTGGAGGCAGGGCCATGGAGTCTTTGGTTAGAGAAGGATTCATACAGGTAAGTTCTGATTGCAACTTTCTTGCATTTAGTCTTTGAATGTTGTTAACTAGTTATTATATACTGTGTTTAAATGAAGAAACGACAGGACACATAGTTATGCTAAGGGGAGAATAGACTATTGATTCCAATGAGTATGTTTGTATGGACAAGATCTTATTTTTAGCTCCACTTTATGTGTTATTCAGGGTGTTTTGGACATCACGACAACTGAGGTTGCTGATCATATTGTCGGAGGTGTTATGGCTTGTGACAGTTCCCGTTTTGATGCCATTATAGAAAAAAGGGTTCCTCTAGTCCTCAGTGTGGGTGCCCTAGACATGGTGAATTTTGGAGCTAGAGATGCCATACCTTCTAGTTTTCAGCAACGAAAGATCCATGAACATAATAAACAGGTGATGAGACTTGAATCTTTTTCCCCCTTCATCTGGCATCATGTCATTCTGCTCATCAGTTTTTTCCTTCTTTTTCTTATGCCTCAGTTTGTACTTGATTTTTCAATACAATGTCATATGATATTTGATAAGGGAGATGGACTTTCCTGTTCATTCAAATCACAACAGACAAGATGGGGTGCCTGTACCTATTATCGGAGCAGAGTGCAAGATCTCATGAAGGAATGAAATTTGGCAGGTTTCACTTATGCGGACTACGGTTGAGGAGAACAAGAAATTCGCTGACTTCATAGCGAACAAATTGAACAAATCATCATCAAAAGTCTGCGTTTGTCTTCCGGAGAAGGGTGTTTCTGCTTTGGATGCACCAGGAAAGCCATTTCATGACCCTGATGCTACTGCTGCTCTTGTAAACGAACTGCAGAAACTTATTAACACAAACAATGACAGAAAGGTATTTGGTTGCTTACCAATTATCGTCGATTGAAATTTGATGCAGTCGTATTTGCTCTCTTACTCCAGAGACACAGCACGTCTATAATCAAATTGACTTTACAGCACCCCATTGTTATTTAACACAGATCAAAGTGTATCCTTACCATATCAATGACAAGGAGTTTGCAAATGCAATCGTTGACTCCTTTTTGGAGATCAATAAGAAGAATGGGAAAGAATTCAGTCCTCAAACTTCTGTAGCTGTTTCTATTGAAGATTCCAATGTGGGAGCAGTACCAACGATGGGTTATTCAAGCTTCAAGGCCACTATTTACTCACCAAGTGATTTCCCAGATGCACATCCAGGTGATAATTTGAATCACTTTACTTGTCTGGTGCATTTACCTGTTGTTCCATGCATACATAAGGATCTGCAGCTACAGACGAAATAACTCTTGTGAACAACACTAACAACTTCAAGGAGTGTAAAGAAGTTTGACAGGGATTGTAAACCAGTTTGACATTGCAAATTGTTTCAGATGTTCAGTAAGTTTGAGTCAGCAGCACATCTTGAAAAAAGATGGCATACAACAGAATGAAAGCATGCTTGAGGTTTGTGACAGCCTTCGTGCAGTGTTCCAGATTTCATGTCCGGGTTTGGTTGCTATAGCTTATTTATCAATACTTCACGTTCATTTGAATGGATGGAACAGTTGAGGCAGAGTTTCGCATTCCTTCCAAATAGTCATGTAGGCATGTAAAATATGGTGATCTATATGTTATTTGGCATCAATTAGTAACATAGTTATCCACATCCCTTTTTGTCTTTTATTTCTGTTGTTGTAGCTTATTTTGCAGCTGCAAGGCAACTGTATATTACTAAGCATTGCTCATCTTTTTCCTGCTTTCCCTACAAGACTAAGAATTGCATGTGGTCCCAATCTCAAAGGCGGATGTGTGATCTCTAACTGTTTAAGTAGGTTCTATGTCATTCAATAGCACCGGTACTTATCTAAGCAATTGATTGCAGAAACTTTGAAAAGAACGCAAGCTGTATTGCACCAGCTGCAAGATCAAATAAATAGAGGGATTCCAATAATAGGGGCTGGTGCAGGGACAGGCATCTCCGCGAAATTTGAAGAAGCAGGTGGCGTTGATCTAATAGTTTTGTACAACTCCGGCCGCTTTCGCATGGCAGGAAGAGGTTCTTTGGCAGGGTTGTTGCCTTATGCTGATGCCAATGCGGTCGTGGTAGATATGGCTAATGAAGTGCTTCCTGTAAGTCTTCTTTCCACTGCCATTCATCAAATTGAATCATTTGGATTCTTAAATTTTGAATGAGCATACTTTAGTACCATGTAAGTTCTTCACTTTTCTATTATTGCTTCTAAAACTTCACTAATCTTGAAGACATCTTCAATGAAAAAAAGTTAATTGGAACTTGTAATTAAGATATGGCATTCAGTGTATTCTTTTACTGTAACCTTTCTTGCATTTACATCGCTAAACAGAAAAGGATAGGAGACAAATGTGGTGCCAAAGAGTGGATAATTCCTTTTTTGTCACCCTATCTTGCAAAAGTATGGAGAAATTGATGAAGGTCTCACTGGAAAACAAAATGATGTTGAAAATGAAGAAAATAAGCGCATCTATTGTCTTGTGCAATCGTAGAATGCCTTCTGTAAGATGGAAATGAAAGATGAGGATGCATTGTGGAGAAAGTCGGAGGGTTAAGCACCGATATACGTACAAAATGAGCAGGGGAGATGAAAATTTTCTGTTGTGTATGGCCACTCAGGGAAAAGATAGTGTGAGATTTTGTAGGACCACTACCAATTGTTTTAAAAGCTTAAGCTATTAAAGGAAGGCGTGGTTTAATATTTAATATTCTAACACTCCCCCTCACGCTTAGTCTGGTCTTTTGGTTAGTACTAAGCCTGGACATATTTAATTAGGGAGGCAAATAGGGGCCTGGAAAGATTCAAACTCGGGACATCCTGCTCTGATATCATGTGAGATTTTGTAAGACTATTGCCAACTGTTCTAAAAGCTTAAGCTATGAGAGGAAGGCATGGTTTAATATTTATTATTCTAACAGATAGGATGCAAGATGAGTGTGTCTAATTGGTGGATTTGCAATAGAGAACAAGATGAGAGAAACTGTTTGAGGCGATTTGTATATGTGTAACAATAGCTATTGGATGTTATGGTGAGAAATGTGAGACTCTCATTGAGATGCACATGAAAAGGAATGGGAAGATCTTAAAAAAATGTGAGGAGAGACTGATGAAAACGCGACTCTAGTATCTGGATCTTTCTATAAATTCAATGTGAAGTGGAGTTCAACAGCGTAAGAGGATCTGCCAAGTCAACCACACTTAGTGGGATAAGCTTGGTGGTGGTTGTTGTTCCTCCTATTCACAACTTGTCTAATATCTCGTCTCAGCCACTGAGCAAGGAAGGGGGAATGCAGATATAAATAAGTTGTTAGAGAACCTTGGCTGCACTGGTAGGCTAAGTGGAAAAGATGGACTCTTTGTATCTCACTATGGAAATTTTCTTTCAGTTAAAGGGATATTAAAAAAGATTGAGATGGATGAGTGAATCTGTTAAGGTGGATTGGCTAGGAAAACACCTTCCCATGCTCACACAGTTTCCTTGTGAAGCCACAACCTAGGACAGTGCTAGATGTGACCGACATATTTGAAAAATTTTCAAATTTTTGCTTATTTGATATCTATCCATGCCTGTGCTATCTGAAAATATCCAATTTATCCTCTCTTACATCTATTATTGTGGGAAAAGCATGTTCCTCCATGGTTTTATTTGCTTTTCTTCCACATAATATGCTTGAATGAATAAATGGATGCTTCACCTTTAAATTTAGTTTTTCATTACCTTCTTGAAATAGTTCCCATCATATATGGAGTTGTATTTATGTAGGTTGTGAAGGCAGTACCCATTCTTGCTGGAGTATGTGGAACTGACCCTTTTCGTCGAATGGATTACTTCCTAAGGCAAGTGGAGTCCATCGGATTTTTTGGGGTGCAAAATTTTCCCACAGTGGGGCTTTTCGATGGCAGTTTCAGACAGAATCTGGAAGAAACAGGAATGGGATATGGGTAGGTTTTCCCAGATAACATCTCTTAGTAGTTCAACTTGATCCCCTGTGGCTTAACAAGCAGCTTCTCTCTTTGCTTTTTGTAGCTTGGAAGTTGAGATGATAGCAAAAGCTCACAAAATGGGTCTATTAACAACTCCTTACGCTTTCAATGAAGATGAAGCTGCAGAAATGGCAAAAGCCGGAGCTGTTATTATAGTGGCTCATATGGGCCTCACAACTTCTGGCTCAATAGGTGCAAAGACTGCTCTCACATTGGAAGAAAGTGTAGTTCGTGTACAAGCTATAGCAAATGCCACACATAGGATCAATTCCCATGCTATCATCTTATGCCATGGAGGTATATCGTGAAAGCATCTTTTACATCTTTTCTGTGCTGAGTGCCTTCATCACCTCTGATTGCATCTCTCTGGAGTATGGTTATGACTGGCATTTTCTTTACTCTGCTACTACCCAACTTGTTGTGGTTGAGCCATTATCCAAATCATTCCAGGCACCTCAGAGTAACTTTCGTGCAGCATGACTGGAGAGAAGTGTGCTGTTAGTCAGTTCTCTTTTCTAGGTGTTCTTCGTTCTTCCTGCATTGTTCTTGTTTCTTCCTTCGAGTTTTCTGGTTCTTCCACTGGTTCTGCTTGAGTTCTTTTTCACCTCCTTTTTAATTTGTCATAGATTGTAAAACATCAAATGCTATTCACTTTTCTTGCTTTGGCCTTGGATCACTCTGTCCTACTTTGCTTATTTTGCCTCAAATAGTTTATGTAATCCACACCTTGGGTGAGTAGTCATATTAGTGGTTCTACTGTCCCCGATCATCCAATAGTTCTGGAAATCGTGGAAAAGTGAATGAATTTTGGTGTGAATGCAGGTCCTATATCTGGTCCAAAAGAGGCAGAATTCATACTGAAGAACACTGAGGGAGTTCATGGGTTTTATGGTGCATCAAGCATGGAGAGGCTACCCGTTGAACAAGCAATTAAAAGCACGGTTCAAGAATACAAATTAATATCCTTGAAGTGAGGTTCAGTGTATCAGTCTGTATATTAAGATGTCAATTACAAGTTTGTACTTCCCTACACACTGGGTACTATGATTTTAACAATAAATTGATTGGCAAATTTTTTTGTAGCTTAATAATGAATAATATCCCTCTCTATCAAGATCGAGAGTTTTTGGAAAATGAGGATGCTGACTGCTACTTTATATTAATCATCCATCTGAAGGTTGGTGAGCGATTCTATGTTTTCTTCCATTCTGATTGGAAATGAAAATTACTCTAGCATCTTTGTTTTCCTGCTTTCCTGAAGTTCCTCTCTCTTTAAATTGGCAAAATGGAAACACTTTTAGAGGGACTGATCTCCTGCCACATCCTTTCACTTCAGCATAATTCGTAGACTTTTCTCTTTTGACACAAGAAGCAAGCACAGTTTTGTTCTTACTTCTAGTGAGCGCCAGCAGAAGAATGCTCAGGGTGCCTGACTATGATTTGTTCTCTGAACTAAAATTAGATACTTTGATTGATATGAAAGCCCTCATCGAGGGAATAAGCTTGCACTGATTGTTACGGACAAATATCACCAAACTGTTCTATTTCTTTTCAAATATGGAGCTTCAGCTTGCTCTATCTGCTGATAAAACATGGTAGGCACCAGTTGCTCCACATCTCCACTAGGATTTTCTGAGCCATCTTTCTTCTCCTTCTCTATCATATTGCCTTCAAGGTTATGGGGCAGCCACTCCTCAGCCTTGGAATATGTGCCTTCTTTTCTAAGCTAGTATCTGGGTCATCAACTGTCCATCTGTAACGAGAGCAAATCAAATTTCATTCAATGAGGACGATTCTTCTAATATTCAGAATCGTTTCTTCTTCTTCTTTTTAGGCTATTTGAAAGGGTCACATAATATTGTCAAGATCTCTTCTATGAATGATACGGTAGGCAGAACCGATCATACTGAAGGATGCAGTGGAAATATTATTTTCTATTGGGTGTACTGCACTGGTTATTGATTTGTGATGGGCTGAATATTTTAGAACGAGTTTATGCAACGAAATTTTGGAAGGATGCATTGCTTAGATGAGCTGCAGATAGACATACCTGTATCCACTTGTTATTCGGTGCAAGAAGGCCAACATGGTAACTTTTGCCATGTTCATTCCCAAGCATGTTCTGGGTCCGGAACCAAAAGGTATGAAACTGTATGGCTTTTGCATTTCCTGACGATTTGTAGTATGTAAAACTATGGTCAGAGCTTTGAAATACTCATCCGTCACATACTGATCAATGAAATTACAGGAGAAAGAAATGAGAGGCATCGAAGATGGCATATTTACATCAAATCGTGAAGGGTTAAATCGAATGGGATCCTTGTATATGCTGGGATCATAGTGAATGCAAGTCGCATCAACATTTACATGCCATCCTTTCTTGATATTGCGACCTGCATGTTCCACAGATGATTTAGTACGTAGTTTTCAGGTAAAGCTTCTCTGCAAAAGATACCGCCAACTTGCCTTGGATAGTACAGTCTGTGAGTGCCACCCGAGGGTACCACAGGAGCACATTTGACATTCTAAGTGTCTCTTTAACCACCTGGAATTTCATTAAAAATCGTCAGCATTGCTCTGATCAAGTACTACGCCGCGTTGTTCAGGGACCTGAAGATGACAAAATCTGCGGGCATGCATGTGATGGGGAGATTCTCACCTTTAAGCCATATGACATGCTGTGGAGATCTTCAAGAGTGAGAGCAGCCCCTTGTGGTTTCTTCCTCAGAATTGCCAACTGCTCTTCCTGAATTTTCCATCTTCATATCAGTTTAGTGTTCAGCATCACCCTCTCCCTCCCCCTCTCTCTAGTTAAGAAGTGAAGCTTATAAGTAACAGAGCAAGTATTTCTTTGGATGACCACATGGAAGGCATTTACTTATATCCACGGTGTCTCATCCAGAGTCGAACTGAAATATTTGGTTCACTTGGCTGTCTAATCTCCTCAATTTGGTTCGGCTGTCGGTTCGGTAAAGATTTGCAAATTAACATATTCGATTTGGTTCAGAACTCACCCTGAGCCTATCCTGAACATCTGGGTTCTCGTCCAGGAACTTGACACTCCACATCATGGCAGCTGCAGTGGTGGTTTGCCCAGCAATGATCAGAGTCAACAGATTGTCCATGATCTCTGAGTCATCCAGCTTCTCTTCAGGAGGCAATGAATCTCTCTCCAGCATTGACTGCAAGAAGTCCTCAGGGGCTCCTCCCTTCCCTCTTCCTCTTCTCTCCTCTATCATTTCTCTGAATCTTTCCATCAGCCTAGTTCTTGCCTGCATCAACCATTTCACCATATTCTATTTGTTTCTTTTACTTTTGTAGCCTACTGGATTTACAAGTGCAATTTTGGATTTCAAATGGCAGGCTACGGTAACCAGCTTTTCTGACGAGATTACTCAGAAATGCAAAAAGTAGTAGAAAACTTTCTTGCCAAGAAGACATGCTGGGCAATATCATGAAAACAATCGAATTTAGTGATAATCATGAGATTTAGCATGATTAAGTTGAACATAGAAATTTTATGGGTGAACTTAACGCAGTACTTTTCTAACTCTCTTTTGAATTTTGTTTTTGTTTTTCTTTTCATTTATTTGGAAGGAAAATATTCCTGTTGACATGCTAATGTCAGCCTATTGAATTGGGAACTGATCATCGACCACTCCAATTATAGTAATGACTTTTTCCCCCCAAAGGCATTGGTCAATGTTAGTTCAGAAAGTGTGACTTGTGTCACTTGACTTTCCCTCTTCTTCTTCTTCTTCTTCTTCTTCTTCTTCTTCTTCTATTTTGAAAGGTATTTGAAAATTTTTCTTCCTGCTGATGATATAATGTCATGAAAGAAGTACTGATGTTCTTTGGGCCTCAACCTCTGAGGTCGTTCTGTTATTTATTTATTTTGAAAGGTATTTGAAAATTTTTCTTCCTGCTGATGATATAATGTCATGAAAGAAGTACTGATGTTCTTTGGGCCTCAACCTCTGAGGTCGTCCTGTACAGAGGAGTCTTAACTCTCAGAGGTGTGGCTCTGTGGCTCTCTGCTGTTCAGTTGGGTCCATCTACCCATCTTCGACAGTACCATTACCATATATTGTCCTTCATGATTCGCCCTAGTTCCTCCTCTAGTCTTCGTATGATGCATGAAGGGCTCAAAAAACATGTGTTACCTTAATTCCTTTGTAGTATCGAGTGCCGGGTATCATGACGGGGAGGGACAACATGGCGTTGGACACGTCCATGCAGTCCCTCTCTATCTGTTGCAGCATCGATTCCTCCATAACGCTCATCAGCATCTCACACATTGCATCCAACGCCATCTGTTCATCCATATAATTCGCAAGAACCAGTTGTGATGATACGCTGTGAGCTTTTCTAACTAACGAATCTTGTCACTTGTCTGTTGCATTCATCTTTCTATTAGTTTACGACACAGAGTGTATTTGGTAGATTGAAACAATCCTATAGTTCGAGAAAATATGAGATTTAAGTTGTCTTATCGACTCACCTTCATATTGAAATCCAGCACCACAAAGCTTTTGCCATGTTCTTCTAGTTTCTTCAATCTCTGGCACAGCATCCTGTCGAACTTGGTGACGAACTTGGACATAGAAGGCATGGAGAAAGGATCGGACAGAAGGCGCCTTATCCTTCTGTGGCTCTCATGAGACACGCAAAGCAAGCTCTTCTTCCCGACGGCGTCAGCCATGGACTTCACATACCCCTTGTTAAATTGCACAAAGTCGTTCGCAAACACTGTTTTAGCGCCCTCCGTGCTTGGAATAAACACGTGGATCTTCCCGAATATCCTCGTCTTGAACCATTTTCCGTGCCTACACTTTCACCCATGAATGGATGGTAAATCCTTTATCGGTATGCCTGGAGGCATCGAATCATTAGCTAGTACTATTCCCACTTCATATGATTCGAAATTAATGTGGATTTTCCTTGTTTCCCAATGCTCCTCTTCATATCACGGTTGGTGTGCATTTTAGAGATTAAGAAACCTCCATATTCCCATTGAAGGATTGTGTCTACAATGTCAGTGGTAAAATAGTATGCAAGTTTCAACAGATCAGGTATGGATTCATCAAAAGATCCCTCTTAGTTGAATTTGAGATCGATGTGCACGGGACCAAGTACGAACCGAAAAGATCGACATGATATAAATTGGAAAATTGCGACAACATATGAACAAGTTAGTGGTAAAAAAACTTCATGTCGATACAGATGATACAGAAAAGGAAAAATCGAACATAATGCGAAGAAGAAGAAGAATCACTGACCAGAGTCTCCTGAGTCTCACGAACTCATAGCATCCCTTGGTGCTGTTGGTGGCCGACAGAAAAGAGAAGGTCTCTCCTACGAATGGTATTCCCAATCTACCAGGAATTCGTTCTCTCTCGCCTGATATTCTCTTGGCTTTTGCTGAGAAATAAAACATGAACCCAACTGAAACCAGGACAGCAAGGAGGACATCATAGTAGCTCCTCACAAAGAAGATCAACTCTTCCTTTGACCAAATCATCGCGGTCCTGTGTTGACTTGTTGCTCAACAAAAAGAGCTCTTTTGCAGATGAAGAACGTGAAGTGATCTACAATGGGGTTTTAAGGAGATTCGAATTGGTGGAATCTGCAATAAGAGGACAGATGGAGAATAAGAAGTTTGAAAAAGAGACAAGATGCTTCGGCAGCAAGAATTATAAAATGCAAAGGCATCTTTGCCTTAGGTTTTGACAACAAAAACTGGCAAGATTCATGGAAGTAAAAGACAAAATCCTCGTCCTTTATTCTAGAGCCGAACCCAAAATTTTAAATTTATAGGTGAATGGCGACTGCATGTTTATAAAAAGGCACATGAACCGCCATTAAGACGATACCATGCTTTGAGGATTCTTTCTGGGACTCTAGTCAAACTAAAACGTCTGATGAGTGACGTTGCTAGCAATAAAATAGTGAACTAAAGCTTTGTTTGGTTTGCGAACATATGACTTTCTTCGAAAATGTTTTCTAGAAGGTCATTTTCAGGAAAATGATAATATTTTTCGGTGTTTAGCTGAGACTTGAAAATGAACTGAAAATATTTATCTGTCGTTTGATAAAGA
>JANUWG010000089.1:0-16144 GCA_025175695.1 Eugenia klotzschiana
CATCCCACCGCCACGACCCTCCGCTTAAATCACCGGCACCCAGCGAGGTTCGAACCCAGGACCTCTCGTGAAAGGACCAGAGCGCAAACCAGCTGGGCCACCGATGGGTGGGTTTACATGAGAGTTTAGTGTTGAAAAGATGAAAAGAATGGACTGGGCACTTCAAGAAAGGGTCTCTTTAGCAAGTGCCAGCAGCTTTGCCCTAAGCTTAATTTCATGAAACCGCTTTTTGAAGGCTAGTTCCAAGTGGGAAAAACTTGCATTTTTGAAGCATATACAGCGAGGTTCAAACACAATTGTCATGAACAATTTTGCACACAGGTTTTGATAGGGGTGGGTATAAGCTTAAAGATCAGGGGCGGAGTGGTCTTAACCCACTTGAATTTGATTCTAGCCCAAAGATAGAGGGATAAACTAAGAGTAGGTTATTAAAATCTTACTTATTTTGCTCACATGATTTCCAGAAAACGCAAGGAGTAGAAATCAAGAAGATGAAAGGGTTAAAACAAGTAGAATAGCAAGAGCAGCAAAATGTGGCGTGACATTGCTTCCATATAGACGACAAGCTACCGCTCATGAAATACAGAGCATGATGATGATCCAAACCAAAATGCAATCGGAATAGCATCCACTGACCACAAATGATCAAGCAATGAAGCCAATGAAAAGATACAAAACAAAAATCCATATGATGCCAAACAGAAGTAGACAAATTGAGAAATTCTCTAGAAGCACGAACAACTGAAAATCAAGAAACGCAAAAGAAATGAGGAGAGGACCAAAAGTTAACAATCCACCTACGAATAATGTGGATAGTGACAAGCCCATTGTCGAGACAATCCTTGCCTTGGAACCACTCCTTCTTCAAGACTTTAATCGCGAAGCCGAATTCTAAGACAACCAAAGCGAAGTACGAAGGGCGCGAGAGGCTTTGGCCAAGGGAGCGAATTCCGCATTAGCTCCCGCTCCTTCTCCTTCCATCTTGTTCGAGAGAGAGAGGCAAATGGCAATGGAGGATGATCAGTCCTAGGGTTTTGGAAATGAGGAGTGTAAACTTTCTGCATCCAAGGAGATGATGTGTCATGTTTACCGCCAAATGGAATCAAATATCGAAACAGAAATTGAGAACTATTCATGCAAAATATCGGAAACAAGGTCCACTAATGTGGGGGATATGAGCAATCTCGTACTCCAAGTGAGAAGGAAGCAGAAATTGTAGAATGTAGAAGCAGAGAGAGAGAGAACGCACTAGTCAAAAAGGCAAATTAGGCCTCGCGAGAGAGAAGAGAAGAAGAAGAGAAGGGCGTCTGCAGAAATCAAGTATCGCATCGCAACAAAGAATCGAGAATTATTCATATGAAAATCTGGGGAAACAACGTCCACATACCTTCATCTCATATTATGTCTATGTTGGGGATATGAGCAATCTTGTACCAGTCCTCGCCTCCATCTCTTTTGCACCTCTCCTCCAATTCTCCGCAAACTGCGATTCTTAGGTGAGTAAGGGATGCAAGCCTTCGCATTCCTTCGGGTAATGACGTCAGCAAGGGGCAGAAGGTGATGCTAAGCCGTTGAAGTGATTGAAGGTCCCCGATCTGCTCTGGTAATTCCTTCAAATTGGAGCAACAACCAATTTGGAGACGCTCGAGATTACTGGCCTGTAGAAGCCACCGCGGGAGAGATTCTAGTTTGGGAAGCCACTGGATTTCCACAGAGCGGAGACTGGGAAGAAGTCCTCCATGGAAATCCAAGATGTTGTCGCCGCTTTCGTCTTCTTTGCATATATCCAGCTCCTTGCAATCCCCAATAATGAGATCCACGAGGTTGGATAGATGTCTCATGCCGAGTGATGAGACGGAAGTTAACCGATGACATTCTTCGATGTCAAGAGATTCAAGTGAGGTGAGACTTTTCAAACACTCCTCAGGCAAACATTCTACAAACTCTATATCCTGAATAATCAGTCTCTTCAACTTGTTAAGGCCAAATATGTGATTTATCAATGCTGAGTTGGACCCCGTCAGCTTCAAGTCCTCGAGATGTGGAGTTGGTGGCATGGCTTTCAAATTTTCGCACCTCCTGATATCTAATTTCAACAGATTAGAAAACGATGCTGTCGACGTGGATGAATAGTCTGACTCGATGTATTCCAATTCATTCGTCCCAATTATCTCTAGAGACCTAAGGTGAGGTAGTTGGCCCAGTGGAGGGAGATGCTTACATCTTCGGCAATCTTCAAAGCGTAACTCAATTAAATTTGGCAAGGAAGACACAAGGCTATTCATCATCCATCTTGGAAAGCTCTCTCCTTTATATTCATTGATCCTCAACTTCTGTAGATTTGAGGGCGGCTGCAATCCCTCTAATAGCGCTTCATCTTTGTCCCGGGTTATTGCACCATCAAAATAGAGTGTCAAAGATTCCAGAAAATGCTTCCCTATCAAGTTCGCGGCTTTGGATTCTTTTACTGCGTCTGTCACGCTTTCCAAATTTTCAATTCGAAGGCTTCCCCGGATGTTGTTAAGCCCATTTAGCTCCCCAAGTCTGCAATAATTCTTAGCAAGAGCTTTATCTTTGGGCAATATGAAGCTCGTTAGCCTATGTAAGGAACTCAATTGCCCTAGTCCATGTGGTAAATAACTAAGATTCCAACAACAATCTATGTCTAGATTCCGAAGGTTGACTAACTTCCTTATACCCCTTGGCAATTCCTCAAGGGACTTACAATGGGACAGATTTAGTGTTTGCAGATTATGCAATCTTGTAACGGCACTAGGAAGCCTTTTGAGTTTATCATTGTAAGAGAGATTGAGATATGTGAGATGCTTCGACTTACAAATGGACCTTGGCACCTTCTCAATATTTGTGGTATGCAAATCCAAGATGCGTAACCTCTTGAAACTTTGAATGAGTTGGCGTAGATCTGCTTCACTCGTTGATTCTCTATGTTCCGATTCCCATTCCCAATCTCTGGCAGTAGATAGAAATGTTCGCAGTGCACTTGCTTTCAAGCGTGAAATTGGAAGTCTACCCATCAAATTCGAAGTTAAATCATGAGATAAATGACGAGTTCTTTCAAGTATGGATTTTTTGTCATCCCATTCCACCCAACACTCGGTCCCTGCAACGGAGCAGGCTAGATCATGCATCAAATCATGCATCTTACAAGTCTCCTCATTCGTGTCCAGATCTTTCTTAAAATCTTGGAAGAAGTTACTCCAAAGTAGATCCATGAAATATCCATGAGCAATATCTTCTAAATGCTGACTTCTATCTAATGGTTGGATAAATCCTTCTGCTATCCAAAGATCGACCAACGTCTGCTTCTTTATCTCATAATCTTTGGGAAACAATGAACACAACGCGAAACATTGTTTCAAGTGCGAAGGAAGATGGTCGTAACTTAGCCTGAGAACAGACATTATGCGCTCTTCCTTCAGAGACACTTTTGGGAGCTCATGATCTTTGAAACATAACCATTCAGATTTAGTTTTCTTAAAGAATAATAAACTCCCAACAGTTCGAACAACCAATGGAACCCCAGAGCACTTTTTAACTATCTCTTTACTAATAGCTAGCATGTCAGAATCTTGTGTTTCCTCTATTTTTCGACCAGCCATTTGCATTAATAAATCAAGAGATGCACTTTCAGATAAGCCCCCGAGAAGATGAGGTAGAACAGTGCCGGTGATCTCCGCAACCAAAGGAATGCGTGTCGTTATAAGGATTTTGCTACCTCCAGCACCTCCCACCAATAAATTCTTCAACGTCAGCCATTTTTCTTGATCTATATTCCACACATCATCTAAAACTAAGAGATACTTCTTTCCATCAATTTCTTCCCTCAATTTGCTTTGCAATAGTTCCATCGCAACCTCGGTTGGTTCATTCTTCTTTGCACAAGCTATCATGTCTTTCACTATTTTTTTCACATCGAAGTCATTAGAGACACAAATCCACATTTTCAAGTCAAATTGTTTACTGACCATCTCATCATTATAAACATATTGAGCAAGAGCCGTTTTTCCAAGCCCACCAATTCCAACTATTGGAAGGATGGAAACGCGCTCCTTCATGTTTGAATCCAGTAAGAAATTCCTAACGGTCTCCTTGTCATCATCTCTCCCTTTTATATCTCCCTCACGTATAAATGAATGCGTCTCTTCTCTCTTCCTCCACTGTCCCTCTACTCGCGAATACACAGGGCGTTCCTCTAAGTGGAATCCCCTATCAGCCTTAATGGTTTCTATTCTCTCCCTCACTGCTCTAACTTTGTGACTCATCTTCAAATTAAAAGCAAGTTGGTTTGAACTCGAGAAGAATGTCCTTACCTCCTTGATCACTTCATTGTGGCCTCTCAATTCTCGTCGCATAGCTTCTATATTGAGTTCTTCAAGCACATCCCACGCGTCATAGAAAGCGTCTTTCAGTTTCTCAAGCCAAACTTGAATTTCGGGACTGTGGTAGTATTGCTCTTCTGCGTGGTCCAGTACAGCCCGAAGCGTGGAAACTTTATCCCTGAGCATCTCGATTTCTTGCTTGACACCCCACAGATTTCCCACCTTTTCTAGTGCTTGAGCAACCAGATTAGAAATGATGTCTCCGGCAATGCTGATGATGACAGCTTCCGCCATTTTTGTTCTCTCTGTGGATCAGCAAATATTAGTCCATTCGGTCCAAGGCTAGAGACTTCTCACAACATCTATAACACACAATTTAAATGTTGATGCTCGCTTGAAACTGGCAGATCGAAAGCCTGATAAATCTAATTATCAACTTCTATGATCAACTTGAGCTGAGGTATTCTAATCAACCACGCAAACCTCAACAAAAAATACAGACCCACCTAGGTCGCGTCTGATGCCCGCAAGAACACTTTTTGTTTTGTCAGAGATTTCATTCTTTACTTTTTCTTTGTCAAAAGATGACCAATCATTTGTGATATTCTTTAAAGTAAGACAACGTTGTTTAGTGTTAACTAAGCTTATGTCATAAACCCAGGGAATGTAAGTTTGCTTTGATGTTCGAGCACCGTGAGATGCGAGCCGCAATTAATTAGAAATCAATGTCTATGTGTATATATAGTTACGTGTATGCAATGTACATTACGATCAGGATTCTTTCTAGAAAAATTGAAAGCTCGAAATACGTAAGTAACATAATGGATTCGTTAACATTTTGATGCCAACACTACACCTCAATTCAAAACTCTCCTTCATATTGTCATGTGACATTATTACAATTATTTTACAGAATCGTTACATTTTGATTAAGGAAATTCCCTCTCCTCACTAATCTCTTAAAATTATTTGTTTCCTATGATCAATGCTTCTACATTTTTTTTCTTCCTTTTTTTTTTCCTATTATCCACATATACAAAAAAACTGCCTTAAATCTCTTCCGATACTAGACAGTTCCAGAACTTGCACACTTATGCAAAGTAAAATCCTATATCTGTACATAATCCTATTAAGCAATTATTTTGATCAAAATGCTATAAATGCGTTGTCATTCAGTCGTTAAGGAAGGGTGTAATCTTTTACGTATCCGGTGGATTGTGAGAGCTGAGGTTGGAGTTAGGACCACAATTAAATTGGGACGAAAGTGACATATTCACTTGATACGTAATAGATCACATTAATAAGTAAGGCAAGGCAAGTCGATGTTTGTTGTTCTTGTCTGTAAAAGATTAAATGGGATGATTAAGTTCTTTCCCTGTGTATTGTAAACTATGTAAACCAATGTTTGTCATTTAAATATTTTCTATATTGTATACTGATATAATCTAATTCAATAAGGCAAGTTAATGTTGATATGTTGCTCTAGGAAAACTATATTATATTTAAATAGATGAATGAGGGAGCTTTGTGATGATGTGGGTCAACCATTTAACTCCATTTTATTTTTCATATACACACACATAATTTGGTTTCACAAATGACACGTGATAGAATATAATGAAAGAAAATAATCATGATGATAAGAGCTAGCTGAGGCTTCTTATGACTTTTTTGTTTGTGCTTTTTAAAAAGCAAAAGTATTTTAATTTTTGCTTTATGTTAAAATTTAAAATATTATTCAATGTTAAAAAATTATGAAAAGATTATATGTAATTTATGTAAAAAATTGATATATTTCAGACCGTAAAAAATGTTAACATGCGTCTGAAATGAGATTGGATTAACAAATAAAAACAAGCCTTTAGCTGTTTTTGCCGATGCTTGTGAAAGCATAGAGATTGAAATCCACCACAGGACAGGGAGAAACTTGAGTTGTTGAAGATAGGAATTCTCATCATTCACGCATATTACAAGATGAGGCATAAATCAATATGCATATGGGACCCCGCCCAGGTCGGATCCGAGGTCAGCAATTGGTTTGTCTAATATTTTACGTGCTTCTAGTGTTTACCCATCTAACATGCTTGCAAATCCAATAAAATGCTAGCGAAAATAAATCACCGATCTTATAGTTCATGAAACAATAAACCAATGCATGCTTGGTGAAAATAACTGAGAGCAAAATTACCAGGAGTATGGATAATTCCGGAGGACGGGATTCGACAGTTGGGAGCCTGAAGGAAATGCAAGCAACAAGATAAGAGACGCAGAAGAAATGGTTCTTAAGTGGTACATGCATTTATCCTCGTCGCACATTATATAGAGGGAAAAAAAAAAGAGGAACATTCCTTTCTTATGTCAACACAACAAGCAAACGTGGGAATTGATCCCTTTCTTTGCCTTCTTAGCTACCGTTAACACAAGAAAGGGATTTCTTGCCATTTCATTCTTGCAAAATGGGTCACTCTTATTACTTTCTTTTGTTCGACGGAATGGTTCTTTCGTATCCAAAAATTTATATTTTAGCAGGAACAGGTTTAGCGCTAAAAGTGAAGTTTTCGAGTTACAATCCAAAACATTGGCAAATAATTGATCTTCCAAAGAATCTCGCAACGATTAAGTTTGCTTTAAAAGGGTTGAAACAACTATATCTTTCATATTGGAAGGCCTCCTCAAATCTTTTTTCTTTAACCACCATGGAAATATTATCTAACCGAAGTTTTTTCTTCTACTTTTCTATTTTTTAAACATCTATATATTAATTATAAATTAGTTACTCTTTATAGTATTATTTTTTTGCTTAGGATTCGATGAGTAGTACTTCTATGTTCTTTTTCCGTATTTGCTATTACATTTCCTAAATTCATGTGATTAGACATTGCCTTTCTTTTTCCTTTGGTTAGGCAAACTTATGCGCTGGTCTCAGTGCCCAATGGCAGGCAAAGGCCACACCTTACTGTTCATTATGGTGTTAAATTTTTTTGCTGAACATTGCAAGATTATAATTTTAACAAATAATATGACTATGATTTCGAACATGATAAATATGCATGCCAATTGAAAATTTGTTTTGGGTGATGTGGCTAGCATTCTAGTCATCAATTTTATTTTATTTTTGCAACTATTGTAGTCTTGCTTGTCTTTTAGGAGATGATTGTGTTGGAATTTTAGTACACTCGGGATTGTTGACATGATGAATTTTTATCATCGTACTTCTCTCTAATTGAATTTGCATTAAATTAAATTATCTAGATCCAAGATCAGTGAAACTTTTCATTGTACTTGTAGATTTTACTTAAATTATTTTTCTTTTTGATAATTATGTACATTATCAAATTGTATAGTTGATTACTTCCTTATGATTCAATGGTATCTTTAGCATGACCATAGAGTTTTAATTCATGGTCTCATCTCTGAAATCATAAAGGATATGTGGAATAGTAGAAAATTCTATACGTTATTAAGAATCTCAAAAGCGTTATGCAATGTTGCTGTTGGTATTTGTTCTAAAGAAAAACATACCTAAAAAAATCATTTGACAAACAAAATAACTGGAAATAAGAAAAGAACGACGACTCACCTTCTCATCAAGAAGAACCATATCAATACTATTCACTTGCCTACTTTTAGTGTTAATATCATTCCATATTGTTGAAACTTGTACTTTAACCTTTTTTTTTTTCAAATTTAAAGTAAAGAAACCCCTACAGATTAAAAGTTCAAACAATTTTTTTTTTTTACAATATTAACCTTCATAGGTTCCACTTTTTTTAAGCATTCTTCATTTGCTTTTCTTTTTTCTCTTTTTTATGCCACTTGCCTTCTTATCATTTATTTCTCGGTTCTCTCTTTCTAAAACATCCCTCTCATGCCAATAATAGACAAGTATTTGACACTCCAATGTTCGTCACCGGATCCAACCAAAACAAAAAAAGTCTGTCACCAACACAAGCAATCGATGTAGCTGAAGCCCAATTTGCAGAAACCTATTCCTCACCCAACTAGTCCTCTTCCATATCTACTTCTCCAATTCAACATTATGTGAAAAGAAAAATCTCATATCTCTTCACTCTTCACTCTTCACACTCATTCTATACCTTTCGATCTTTGTTATGCGTTTTCGCATTTTGCATCAAACACTTCGATTGATCGATCGCGAAGGCAAGACAAAACCCCATTAAAGATTCAAATCCAAGAGCTAAACCGCTCGCCCAAATCCTCATCAAGCTTATTAACAATGTTTGCTTCTCCGACTTCGTCTTCTTGGTCCTTATTATCACCGGTCGCTTGTTTGTCATCACCTACCCGCCTCCAGATCCATGGCTAGCATTCGCCCATACTCTCACTAAGTTTTTTACGCAAACTAAAATTGCCACCTTCAAGAGCAACAATCCTCTGGACTGGTGAGGATTTGACCCTCCTCGCTCTCGTGGTCTCTCCTTCTTTCGTGCCGATATTAGTCGTCGAGCCGCCATTATAGGCGATTGAAAGAGCTGAAGAGGTGATTACGAACTCAACCCTCATGTCCAAGCCCTCATGCCACGAGGAGGCTCTGTTGTCTATCAATTGTTTGAATCTCCGTGCTCTAATCATCGTTAAGAAGTTCAATGCAATAGCCTTTAGGTTAGATGTGTTCCTAGGTGTCGAACTCCAGCTAAAAATTCAAAAACCAATGAGTGCGACGTGGCTTGGACGACAAGTGACAAAGGCACCCCACAAAGGAGAGTGGTTTTTTTTTTAATTGAACTACTAAGGCTAGAACCATGGTCGGACTAAGAGGGACAGATAGAAGTATAAAGAAAGGACGAAAATTGGACCCACGACAAAATACGAAAGAAAAAAAAGTGACACCATAATCAAACAAAAAAATGGGACACGCAAGTGTTAATATTATCAAAATACTTTAATTGGGAGTGCTTTAGCTATATTGAGAGTGAAAAAAGCACGACCCTTTAAGATTCATGCTTTGTAAAACGGGCGCTCTTCAAATGAATGATTTGAGAATAGAGAAAATTCTATATATTAAAAATGCCGGTGATAGATGAAAAAAAATAAAATCTTTGCATATGTAAGATTATTTTTTAACCATTTAATGTCAAAATATGCACAATCATGGAAAACAAAAATTTATCATTGATTACCTGCCCCTAACTAAACATCGCTATTGCCCGATATTCTCTCTAATCTAAGAAATTCTTTTTGTCCTGCATATATACTTTGCTTAACACGAGAGCAAGAGATGAGAATCTATTGTAAGCTTGCCTGCTTTGGCTTTATGCATCCCATTTTCAAGACATAAATTAGAGAGAGCAAACAGAATAACACATGAAAGAGTTTTCCATCTATGAAGACCACTGCTTCTGTCCTGCTTTTCATTATTACCGACGCCATAGCAAATTTACTAATCTCCCACAAAATAACTTACCATACTTTTTTTTTTTTTGAAATTTTGCAAGTTTGATTAGTAAGTTACCGACTATATGAACTACCAACACTATAAAAAAAATTATCGACGTTCCAATAAATTAGTAAATTACCAACCACCATAGGCAATTTACCAACATCAAATGGATTAGTAAATTTATCACCTCTTCCAAAATTATACAATTTTCATTAGAAACTCCCTAATACTTCAATAAATTTTCCAACGTTCCGCTAAATTAGTGATTATTGGCTTCTTTGTAAAGTCGCAGATGTGACTAGTGGAAAGCCAACCCCATAGGAAATTTCCCAAATGAACTGGTAAGCTACAATCTTCTTCAAATTGTACAAACGTGGCTCGTAAACCACCAGGACTTTAAGAAATTTACCGAAGATTTAGTGAATTACCAACTTCATCGAAATTTCACAATTAACATTAATAGATTACCTTTGCAAGGAAGTTACCAATGTCCAAAAAAAAAATATGAATTACTTTCCTTTTTAAATTTTACAAATGTGGTTCGTAAGTTACCAATAACAAATTAATTTGTAAGAATTTGTTTGGAGGAAGAACGCTGTCCTTTTACGGGTATTCAAAGAGAAAAAGGGGGTCTTGGTGAACTCTGTGTAAGGTTTGTTTAACCTGGTCAAAGTCAAGATTCATGTTACTGGTTTGACCCTTTCGAGTTCCAAACCAACTGGCTGGTTCAGATCCAATACTTCAAAGAGCTCCCACATGTTTTCTTTTGTTTTCCTTCGAAGGAGAGCGAGAGGATCGAGTGGATGGTGGAGATCGCGAACTCTGTCCTGCGGAAGACTAATCATCTCAAGTAGAGCCTATACGAGGAGATGGTCCAGTTGGTTTAGACTAGAAGATGGTCATGTTTTCTTTTGGGGGACTACTGCTGCAACTGTTCTGAATTTAAACTAGAAGATGGCCGCGTGATTTAATATTTAAATGTTTTAACATTTACTGTCAAGCGTAGACTGAACTTTGAAATTAAATTAAAGAGTGAAAATATGTAATTATAAAGGCAAATTGAGACATGAAAGATTGAAGCTCATGAACATCTACTCTAATACTATGTGAGTTGGGATCATGATTTTGTCGCAATGATGAAATATACATAAAGATTGAAGCTCATGTACCGGTCCAGTGTGAGCGTTTGTGTCTGAGAGAGAGCCACCGTCAATTCAAATAAGATGATCGGGCTATGGGCTTTGATGGGCCGAGTCCAACTCTCGAACTTCATGGGCTTCATGAATTGAATTTAATCACAATATGCTCCACCACATGCAACCGAAAACAATTCTGTTTCTAAGGATTAAGCTTCTAGCCAAGAAGTTTGTCGAAACTGCCGAAAGACATTTAGTATAAGATAAGAATCCTTGTTACAGTTGAAGTCGTAGGATCACAACAAAGGTCAAATATATTAACTTGATCTGTGTAAGAAATTAGGAGAGACCTTACCAACAGTCACAACTTTGTTCATTCTACCTTTCAACTATATATGTGTAAGAGCTCACTTGATTCCAATCTGTTTAATTTCTATCGTCACACAAATGGTGTATGTTTGATTAGAAGTCTTGACCATGAAATATTGGCTAGTTTAGAGGATTATGCTGTTATTGGCCTTCATATCTGCGCCTTGCCCACCTTTACCAAAAAATACTGTTGCAAAGCCTAATTTAACATCTTTTCCCAGAAAATTTTGGTATGTTATTCATTGGTTTTAGTATAATGCAAATTTATCATATTTGCTCCCACAAAACATAATGAAGTGCAACATGAACGAAACTTACAAAGTGAATTGTCACTGCTTTGATTTGATATTATTTAGATGTGTTAAATTAGGAAGATCCAAAATTGTTAATAGAATAGCGGGAGATCTACTTTGAATCTCGACCTAATACTTATCTACTTGGGTATTTCTGCTAGAGCAATCCTTAAGGACGTCATTAATTTATCACTTCAATTATGAGAGCTGTCCTACAAACTGCTCAGATTTCACACTGAATTAACAGCATGAGCCTCGAGCCCAGATTAACGAGTTTGGAGTTAGATGAGAAGTGCTGTGGATTTTCATTGATTTTCTCGTAGCTGTGGGAATGAGGTGAGAACTTGTTTCCATCCCTGACATCCAAGTGCCCAAACCTTTCCTCGAACTCTCCATATGTCTCCCGATCGAATCAAGTATGATCGCTTGTCGTATCAATGTAGGAAAAGGAATTGATATACAATTCGAAAGCAATTACTAACGCAAGTACTGAAATAAAAGGCTCCATATACCATGAGAAAGAAAAATGGAGAATTTCTGGTCATTAATCGTCTTCTCATATCTGTATTATCATTTTTGCACTTCTCTTACGTGTTTTGGCAAGCTGGGAATTTTAGGTGACTTTAGGGATGCAAACCTTCGAATTCCTTCATTTCAGGTAATGATGTCAAAAGGGGCACCGGATAATTTCAAGTTGTTCAAGTGATTGAAACTTGAAAGGCCTTGATCTTATTAGTCACGACGTATGGGTCTATGTTTGAGGCAGGACGTCTGTCTTCCAAGTAACCTGTATATCATTTTAAGCCATTAATTGACTGAGAAAAGAAGGTGAAATTTCTATGTTTTATCAATATTAAAAAAATAGTGGAGCATTCCAGAAAGTTTTCTGAGGCACTAAAAGAACCGAGATGTTCAAATAAAATTCTCTAAATATTGGATTAATTACGACTTATATGAGGATTTACAGTTGTTTAGTAAGCAAAAACTGGGGGAATGCTTTATGAGTGTTTAGAGTTAAAATTCCTTTCATAGTAACAATCATAGAGTCAACTGAGACCAAAATGGACAATTACTTTCTATGTACCATTTTTTTTTTAATGGCAGCATTCTTTGATACTCAGACAGAGCACAAAAGAAAACTGGAACGGTCGCTGTTCTATTACCTTTTCCTTGCTAATCAGTGTCATTCTGGGCCACAAGGAATGAGCAACCACGATTGGCAGCTACCTGCATAACCGAATTCAATTAATTCTGGCACCACAAAATTCAATTCAATGCACAATCTTCGAATTTGACTAGCAGCCGGTGTGCCTCTTCTGAGCATTACCAAAGAAACTGTGTCACTATCGGCTGCTTCATGCTTTCCCATCGACCTTCTCCCATTTCCTTTTTCATAGGCGCTAATGTGCTCCTCGTGGCAAAATGAGAGATCCAGAATCGCCTCCTTTATCACTTCGAGGCCTCCTCCTTCTGCCATGTATTTTGCATTGTAGAATAGACAGGAGCATACTCTTAAAGTCCTTTGACGAACAAAAATACTTAATCGAGTCCATGTTATTTCTATGGCGTGAACATGTATTTAGTGTGGCATCCTGCGCAATTCCAAAAGGAAGATAATATTTTTATCGACTTTGGGATAATATGTTGCTTAAATGGTGATGATGAGATCAGCTACCTCTGTCGGCTTCGGATCTAACGTGAGGAAGACACCAGTTTGCTCAGTTATTTTCTGTTATGTAAGCAACATAAACAATCAAGTATTTGAATATTGTAGAACATGTCTGTGTATGCACTTAATCTGTTTGCCGTTAATGGCATTCCGTTATTTTCTTGAGAAAGTAATTGAAATTTCACCTCGAGAAACCAGTGTTGACAGTAGCTTCTGTCATTCTATGAATTTCGTTAGTGCTCGAGTCACTGAGGTCTCCCCTGTAGGCGAAGTTTCCACGGTATCAGTGCGATGGTAGTTCAGCTCTTGCCGTTTCACACATCTAGTAACTATCGAATCACAGGGATCTTCTAATCTCTAATTCACTTATCTCCTTCTTCTCTGACCGAAAAATAGATTTCTCCTTACCTTTCTGGTGCTATTGAATGACTAAGACTGGGAATCGGATTCAAATTAGCATCTTGACTTATGATTTGCTTACCATTTATTTGCCGACTATTATCTATATCATCAACCATACTCAACAGCTCCCTGTGTACAATATTAAAGTGGATGGATGGCGAAATGAAGACGCTATCTAGAATCGCCTGAAAAAATCTAACACACAAAATGCGAAATCCATCTACCTCAAGCACCAAGAGCCCTAGCACTCAGGCAATGCAGCTTGAGTTCACAATCCTTCGACATCAGCAATCCGGCTGGCGTGTAAAGCAAAAGTAAAGAACTAGTCTTCGTTGGGATCAGCTCACCAGCTGGCGTGTATAAATCGCAAATAACCTGCCGACAAACAACAAGTTCTCAGTAAACTAATTGAAACGTCCTTTCTTGTTTAATTAATCTGCTCAGATGATCTAATAAATGGACAATTTTCGACAACATAAGACTTGTTTCAGGGATGATTACCAAGATATTGTTGCCATCTCGGAAAGGATCCATGAAAGTTGCTCAAGGGCTGTTAAAACTCACGAACTTGATGGAATAATTTTCGACAACATCGTCTCCGATCACTTCACTATCCTCCCCTGGAGCTTGACAGTACTTGATCCACCGTAGTTCAGGGAAGTTCAGACGGGTGCTCCACAGGTCTAAAGATCGTCTGGTTATTCACGAATCAATAGATCAGTAACAGGTAGCACGTAAAAACAAAAATGCTACATATTCTATTGTCGCCATTCATACCCTTGATTTGTTGCGCATATCTATGCTGGAACCTCCGATCCCGTGTCATGGTTAGACTAACATCAAAATGTGAAACAAGATTTGCTAACGTAGAAATTGAAAAAAAGGAAAAAGGTGTCGCTAGTTGAATGTACATAAAACATGTGACATACTTATTCTGACGGTAGACTGAAAAAAAAAAGAATACCAACTTATAATCTCAGTAACAGAATAGTTCTAGAATTGTTCATCTTTTTGTCCATCCTACTTAAAGGTTTTGGGCATTACAACATTCCGAATGTATTCTGCAATTATTGTACCAGTGGGCGTGACGTCCGAGTTGAGAAGATTCTCGAGCCTGTAATAGGATTGTTCTCGGACTTCAAAGCATACACCCTGAACTTAAAAAGCTCTTTGTGTTTCCACTCCTGTTCTGTTTTAGCAAGAGAGAAATCCATGTGTCTGCGCTGTCATGGGACTGGCGGACAATGAGTTCTTTGTTATCCTCATCTAGCATTATGTCGCCGGTGCCAAAATCTGCGCCAATTTTTCCTTGAAAAATAAACTAAAAACAGCAGCATAACTATACTTCTCCTTTGAGAATCATTTCAATCAGCAAATATGTTATTCTGATAGTTCATTTAGATATAATGGATGATCAACTCGTGAATCTTGACGGTGCACCTAATTCTTTTCTCTTGAAATCAAAAAGGCAATCCAATTGAAGTACTTAATTCTTTCACGAACTTGGCATAATGACAGATTAATCTTGCCAACAGCTTTGGCGAAAATATCCATCAGACATTACTATGGCAGGGCAAGACTACCGAACACAGCAATAACCAGCATGACCAATTGAAGTCATACAACAGGAAAACTCTGAGACAAGAGTGGACACAAGAGAAATTGAGTCGAGTCCACAAGATAGACTTAAAATTGGTAAGGATTGATTCAGTCATCAAAAGAAACGACAGCAAGGACTCTACAGCTTCGTTCATTAATCCAGCCTCACACGGCACGCACTTTTTTCGCATTCCTTCGGTTAATGACGTCAGCGAAGGACACCATTGGATATCAAGCCGTTGAAGTGATTGAAGGGCCTCCATCTTCTCTGGTAATTCCTTCAAATTGTCGCACTTGAGAATCTGGAGATGCTCGAGATTGGTGAGCCGTAGAAGCCAACTGTGGGAGAGATTCTGGCTTGGGTGACAGATGTGGGGAAGTTTTGATTTTTTTTTCCTGATCCTATTCTATCATATTCTAGTATACAAGCCATATTATATACGCTGTGTACCGTGTGTAGGTTGCGAAACCCTGCTCCTTCCTCATGCGTCCCCACTCCACTCTCCCCAAACGTGGGGATTTGAACAGCGTGAGGGAAGTTAACCGAAGACAAAAAACTAATGGAAGAGATCGAGTAACGTGAGACTTTTCAAACACTCGCAAACACTCTGGAAACGTCATTTCCGATATACGCCGACTCTTCAACTTTTCAAGAACGACTTCGCCAGAAACTTTCCTCTCCAACCTTGATTCTCATGAAATTGTCTAAAGCATATCTGACGTTTGGATGCTCCAATGTCGTCAACTCAGGACATGCGACGTCCATTCGGATGATGCCACTCTATAGGAAAATTTAGATCTTGTTACAGCAGACAAAAACAATCTGGGCACAATTTTCACTTCACTTTCCCTTTCTCTTTCGGGTTAATATTGACAAAAATTCCAAACTAGCATACGCGTGTCACATTTACCTCAAACTATTTTTCCTGTCACAA
>JANUWG010000090.1:0-16088 GCA_025175695.1 Eugenia klotzschiana
AACTTGTGCCTCACCCTGTCAATCTGATAGTCAAGATTGTCGTCTTCCGTCGACCGAGCGTTTGGATCCGGGGCCGCCATGATTCTACTGTGAAAACCACTTTCTGCAGTCGAATAGAACAAAGAACTTGCAACAAAAATGTGGGACGGAGAGAGAAGACCTGGAGAAGACGAAGTGACTAATGACTGAGATTATGACCGAAAGTTGATTTTCGTGCACGGCACGTGGAGATTTCCATAGTTATTGATCAATTGAAGGTTCTTATAAAGCCTATTTGTTGGAGATCCTGATCTGCTGGTCTGATTGATTGAAGGAGATTGAAGATTGAGATCTTGATTGATTGATTTGATTATTTGTATTTTAGGAAGATAAAAATCATGTACAATAGTTTCCTTTCTTCATTTCTTTCCTGCTGATACTACAAATACAGAGGATGTACAGTCAATTGACAATACAATACACAATTCCTTTCATGGTATGAGAGCTAACGCTCCTAGCATAGCTTTCGCTTCTCTTGATTGCCTTTTCTTTTTGGCTTTCTTCTGTTATTGCAGCGTAACCTGCAAACACAGAGTTAGCAATCAGTAAGGAATCAACACGCCTTTCTTTCACCATGAAGAATCAGCAGCAAAAACTTACCGAAGCCAACCAGAATTTATGATCACATGGCTCACGTACTGCACCGTGATGCACGGCCCATTCGCTATCTCCACTTTGGCCCCCCTCCCATCAATGGTCTTGTAACTGTTCACCATCAGCTCGTTCTTGAGGGCGATCCTCATGTCCTTGGCAAAGGTGATCCAAAGCGGCTTAACTTGGATCACGCCGTACCAGAGCGTCCCCGGCTTCGGATTCATGGGGTCCTCCAGCTGGCTGGTGACCACGTAGATGGACCTGTACTTCCCCCCAATCGTGTTTCGACTGTACCCAACGGCGCAATTGGCGAGGGCCTGCCTGTTTGCCGCCCAATTAGGGTTCGACCGCCAGCATGAGTCAATGACGTTCATTGGCTTCTTGCTGGGGTAATACGGAGTGCTCGAGTAGTAGGCTTGTATAGTTGGGAGGAGGAGTGTTAAGAGGCATGAGAGGACTAAGAGTGGAGATAGGTATGCCATTATGCTTTTGATGTGAGGGAATGAAACCTAAAGATAGACAATAGAAATGAGAGTTCTTATATGTTATACGAGATTAGGAACATAGGTGGTTCACACGCTGGAGAGGCTCAGGCATTTTTGGGGGGGAAGTTGACTGGTGAAGAATATTTAAATTTTGGGGTCTTGACATGAACGTGGGTGCACGAGCTACGAAATATGTTGTGCGACGACCAATTCAGTCATATACCTTTCAATTGTGCCAATATAATTCTAAATCTGTTGACGATTTGCCCACTGTACTTGGGTCATCATCGCCCATAGAAGCAGCGCAGGGCCATGTTCAACCCGGAGGGAGCCCACCAGCCGGATCCGGGGCAAGCCCAACCCCCGGGTTCCGACCCAATTTTCCTTCTGCATTTTGATATCAAGTCTCAAAATATTCTTCCAAATCAAAATTGGACTCCGAAAGTTTCTAACTTCGGGCTTGCTAAACTTTATCCCATGGATCATAGTATAGTGCCGTTGATTGTTGCAAGAGGAACTTTGGGACATATGCCTCCCGAGCTATTCTACAAGGACATTGGTGGTGTCTCTTATAAAGCTGATGTTTATAGTTTTGGGATGTTGCTGATGGAAATGGCTGATAGGAGGAGAAATGTAAATGCAAATGTTGACCGTTATGATCGAATGAGCAAAGAAAATGAGATCGAAATGGACGAAGTAGAAGAGGAAAAAGAGCTAACTAGAAAGATGGTAATAGTTGCCCTTTGATGTATACAGTTAATCCCTGCCAAGCGGCCATCAATGAGCAGAGTCCTAAACATGCTCGAAGGAGATACTAATAAATTGCGATTGCCTCGAAGCCACTTTTGTATCCGTCTGAGAACCCTATTAATGATGTCCATGCTGAAATAGAATCTGAATCATTCTCAACTTCATCTAGTGGTCCGACAACTTGTGGTGGATACTGGATACCAATATCAGCATAACAATGATATTACGAAATCGTGCGTCATTCGATTTTCTTTTCTTCATATAGGAATAAAATGCAAAATAAATGTAGGTCTTAGCATTAGCGTAATCGTGCATCCTTTGTTAATTCCTGTGTTTTGTAGAAGAATTGCCTCATGGCTATCTATTTACATTTCTTGTTTCATGAGTGCTCTTGATATTACAGACCAAGCTCGTCCTGTATGAAGCAATGAGTCTGTCTCTTTTCTCTCCACCGCCCAAGATCAAGCTCTTGCCTTCCCGCCAAAACCTCTCACCCTCGCCCCTCAACCACTGCCTGATCACCCACCTTGATGGCGGCCACCTCCACAGAACAAGCTCTCACCTCGACCTCATGTCCTGTGATGGGTTACAGGAAGCGGACCCTTCTGCTGCTTATACTTTGCTAGCAGATATGTATGCCTTAGCAGGTCTATGGGAAGATGCACCAGCAATCAGAAACTGGGTTATGTTCCGACTACTCAATTTAATCTTCATGATGTGGAGGAGGCACAGAAGGAACGACATTTGCTCCAGCATAGTGAAAAAATCGCCTAGCCTTTTGGATTGTGACCAACGAAACTGTGTTATATCTCCAAACTTTCATGGACAGAACATGCTGAAGCAATGACTACTAGCGACGATGCTTCTTACAGCTTTGTTACATTGAACCGCGATTCTACTATGCTATTTGCAAACCCAACGATGTAAATATCATGTCCTAGAAAGTTCATGGATTTGGTACCCCTACTGTCAAAAATGCCAAGTTGGAGACCTCAAATGGAACTCGAAAAATTTCTGCAATATGAGTCACGGAATCTAAAACTGTCGGCCTTTTCATCATTGGGATTGTCCTGGAGCACGCAGTTTTCAGGATATCTTGATCTCGGCTAGTCCGAACACACTATCTTTATGAAGCTGTATTACTTACTGCATGACTAATTGACTGTATGAGTTTCGGTATACTATTCAATTTGATTGTGAGCACAAAAGCCTAAACATCATAATTTTGTTTAAAACTACCGCATCGACGGACAGAGACAGACCAAATTTGCAAATCTTTTGCTTTGATCTAAAGGACAAGAAGTGATCATCTTAAGAAATTCAATCATCCTTCTTTCTACTTAACAGGTTCCAAATTTGCACATCATAGCAGAGCAAAACATGTGATGTACAACTACAAAAGCTCAATCCCTCAATGTGATGTGAATTTGTTTGTTCAACCAATGATGAGACACAAGATGGTGTCTTGCGTTATTCCAAACAAGCGTCATAGTCCTCACTATCGTCCCCTCGGCGTGATACCACTTCACTCAGAGATCCACAGACGGAGAGCCCTGACCTGATGTGAAATTAGTGAGGTCCTTCTGATCGGAAGCTGCCAAAAAACTTGTTTGTCATGACTACGAATACATAGAAAAAAATTAGCATTTTTGCACGGTCTTTTCAATTGCTTCAAATGGTTATTAAAGCACATAGAAACAAATCTGAAAGAATCTCGGTTTATAGAATGCAAAATGGAATGAAATCTCTTATGGAAGCTAACTCAGTAATTTCTCATTTCTGTAAATGGCAAACTGTCTCTACATACTAGGAGATGTACTGATTGACACACAGATTAATATCGTGTTACTAGCTTTTTTCACGTCTGACGAATACCTTCAGGGTTTGAATCCAAGTGGCTCGAGCTTCCAGCCATTGAAGATGATGGTTGAGCAGGTACCCTGAAGTTTGCAGTGTGGTTGCCACCGGCAATAAGATTTGGGACTTGCGAAATTGGCATAAGTGCAGCGTCCAGCGCAGCATTTGTTTTCAATCCTTGTCCTTCCAATGGAGACTGAGCAAGACTACTGCTGGGCACGAGGTTCGGATCGGACCCCTCCACCTCTTCTGATCCGACAGAGCTGACAGGATTAGCAGGTAGCTTGTCAGATTGAGCTCTGCTCATTTTTCAGCCAAAAGCGTGAGCATTAGTTAGCATCACAACTTGAAGATCAAAGTGTTAACTAGAATGCACACCTTGACTCTCATGTGTCTCATCAGTGAAACCATTTACGATTCATCTAAACATAAAAGACTTGACTGTGGCAAATGAAATTATGCCATGCCTCATGCCATAGGCCGATACCGAGGCAAAAGACGATGCACCACAAAAATTATCTCGGACAGACGAGATACAGAAACATTGCAAGATTTGAGTTTCTTACCGGCCACCCTTAGCCAGTGGAGGTGTCTCTGCCAATTCCGTTGGCATTTGTTGCTCTGCTGCACCATGAACGGAGGGCATGAACAATTAAAACCTCGCATGACGAAGTGTTCGAAGTGCGACAAAGACCTGTCTAATCTAACATACATGGTTATCAGACACCCATGGAGAGGCACATTATATGGGAGACAAAATTCATAGGCTGAACTTCAAGGTATAGACAAAAGGTCTTCAAGAACCGAGCAATCATAAACAGATGGGTGCAATTAGAAGAGCACTCGACGAGACCCCCTTTTTCTACAGTCATCTTGAGAGCGCGGCTATCTTTCACTTTTATCTTATAGTGTAAGAACGGAGTTCGATGGGCTTTTTCTCTTGTTAGGGAAGTTGACCAGAGTATGCATGATACCATATACTACGAAGGACAGAAGCTGTGCATTTGAACCGAAAAAGATCTATACTAAAGGAGTGCAGTCTCATGAGAGCCTTACCAGGCACCAGAGGAATATTCATGGCTCGATGCTGTTTCTCGAGCAATTCATTGAACCTGACGGTCTGTTGTTTCAACGCTAGCTTTGTGTTGTAATTTTGAAAAAACTCCTGATTGTCTTCTTCCAATCTGTCCCAAACTAGAATTTGAAAGACAAGTTCTGGAGCTCCTTATCAAAATATAACCCATACAAGAAACCGCTGCGGGTAAACAGGACCGAACCATTTGGAATACCCAACTGGGCTAGTTCTTAGCATTACTCATTGATCAGACCAAAAAGGATGATCTCTCACCGATACGTGTGAGATGGCGGTTGATCCCAAAATGAACTTCTAACGTATGAGTTGTTTCGTTACGGTCCATATACTGCTGAATGCACTTCACTATCAAATCGTGGGCCTACGGATAATGACCACGCGATGGGATTAGAGAACCTTTTGATTCGAAGAAACTCCACGATCTTGATGCAATGCGGTGTGAGAGATTAGTACAATATAAGAGAACTTGTGCCTCACCCTGTCAACATCTTCGCCCGGATTGTCGTCTTCCGTCGACCGAGCGTTTGGATCCGGGGCGGCCATGAATCTACTGCAAAGACCACTTTCTGCGATCGAATAGAACAAAAGAATTAGATAATGAATGACGATTTCATATGATAAGCCATTGAACCAGGAAGTCGCAGCAAAAACATGGGATGGAGACCTGGAGAGTAACCGAAATTTGATTTTCGTTTGCGGAGTTGGAGATGGACTTGCGTTTTTGCTCAACTGTCACCGCCTCTTTTTAACGACGCCAACTGATTTTGCCCATTGCTCCCCGAGCTTTAAAGTGTTTCCGTGCAACCCTCAATTTTCTATACTCTTCATCTCTACCTCTGGCCAGGGTTGATGACCCCTGTCGTGTGACATCCTGAATTTTGTTTACTCGGTAATGGTAATTAGACGGTGTGATTAGTTTTTATTGATTCTAAATTTAAACTGGCCTTTGAGATTAGACTGATTGTGAGGTGATATCGCCAAGGATTTTCATAGCAGTGATGAGAATTTCACTTTTACATGAAATTATTTTTGGGCTTAAGTATTTAATTTTTATGGTGGCCGAGAATTATGTGGGCATATTTGAGTGTTCCATTTTACCTTTGAGGACCGAAAATTTTGAGGTAAAATTTCAAATTTAATTTGCCCTATGATTGCCGAAAATTGGAGTACATTGTGCATGATTATGGTCATTTTTGGAGATCAAACTTATATGGGTAGCCCATTAACCCTCCCATTTGTAAAATTCATGCACAAAATTGAGTAAAAGTCCCCAAAATGGCCTTGCATGGTCGGCGACCCTTCCCCTCCCCTATACGCTTAATTGAGTCCACATTCATTCGAGCTCGAGAGACAAGGAGCTATGACAAGAGGCATAGGGGCCTTGACACCTGTTAAGATGACTTGTAGCTTGAAACTAAGAAGCTTCAAGAGTCATTTAGCTCTCATTTTTTCCTCTCATCTCTCTCTCCCTCTCCCCCTCACCCCTCTCGGCCGAAGCTCTCTCTCCCTCTCCTTGGTGTACTTTTTGTCATTCAAGCTCAAATCCAAGCTTCCAAGAGCATTAAAGCAAGGGAACTCTAACTTCTACTCCATGTATATCCCTTTGCCGCTAGTTTCATGTGGGTATAGTCCAAGTTAGAGATGGATTTCGGTTTGCATGTTAAGTCTAGATAGTCTAGTATGTTGTTTTCGGCTTGTGACCCTCTAATCGATCTTGCATGTTAAAGACGGATGGATTTATGGATGCATTGTGGCTTGTGGTTGATGGTTCGGCAAGTGCATGTGGCTTGGTGGTCGATTTCGGCTCTTAGCACTACTATTCGGCTCATGCACGTTGGTTTTCGGAATTGTGGCGAACGGGTTTTTGTTTTTTTCGGAAGTCAAGAACATATAAATGGTCGAAAGAATGATAATAGATGCAAGTAAGGCACCCCCGTCGGTTTGTTGACTCTTGAAAGCTGGAAGAAGAGGAAGAAGACAACATTACATGAAATACAGAAGACAAGCGAGAGTATGGCTAGTGATATTAGGGTATTTATTTGATTGATTATATTTGATATTATGTTTATCTTATTACCTTGATTAGTTATCCACCTCTTTTCCTTCTATAGTCATTTGGTTACATGGTAAAACAAGTTTTCATTGCACTATTTGATTTTAGACTCGACCTAAATATTAGAGATAATTAGAAATTTCCCAGTGATAATTTTTATACGTTAAGACAACTCTAGTGCACTAGTGCAACACCACTGCCAAGCTCGTCACCATTAGACAAACAGAGTGTTGAAATCTCATAATCAACGGAAGCTTGGAGCCATCACATCCACCATCCTGGCTTTTACTTGATTCTCCATGTCTTTCAAGATTATGCATATATCTCCTTGATAGTACATGCATATCCTCGATTGATCATATTTGATATTATGTTTATCTTATGGCCTTAAATAGCTATACAATAAAGCCTATAAGTAAGCTCATGCGCCATTTATCGATTTATCGAAATATATACAATTCCCACAATTATCTCTCTCTTTATAATTCTTATCTAGTATGAACCGACTTACAAAAATGCAAAAAAAAAATAATCTTCCATACAAAAAATGAATGAAACAAACAAACACAAGTACACTCCCTAGAGCGCATCTTAAATATTGCATGGACCCTCAAGCTTGATAGTTCAAGCATAACGTAATGCATTGGACTAGTTTAATTTAGTCCATTTCAAAGAATTACAATTAGCAAAGTTTGTTTGAGAAATATAGAACATTTGGACAAGTCATAGTTAAATGAGAAAAATATTGTTGATCGAGCAAAAAAAAAATATGGCATACGCTTGTAGAAAACGTGATATGTCAAAAACATTTCTTGCCCTTTTTAGATGGAAATTAAAATAGAAATATGGCATAAACCCCTAGATAAATCCTACGGCTGAGAACATAGACATCTCCGAGTCAATAACGCGAACAAACCATAAAACACCGAGAAGAACATAGAAGTCAAAACATGTAATACTTTGAACTTTTTGACTTAGTCAAAGTTGTCGGGCGCACAAGCAAAGAAACAAAAAGAAAAAGAAAAAAAAGGAAAATTTGACTACAAAGAGGACATGAAAGCATCGAAAATATGATGTTTCAAAAAGATTTCTTTCCTTTTTGTAGATGGAAATCAAATAAAAATATGGCATACGCTTGTAGATATATCCTGCGGCTGAGAACATAGATATCTCCTAGTCAATTTCTATATCCAGGAAGTGAAGAGGTGCACTAGATTCGCGATTATGTAAACAAACCAGAACACATCTTCTTCTTCAATGTTCTCGCCAATGTCGAGCTATAACTCTTCTTCTCCATCTTCTCCTCGGTGTGAAACGCCGAGGATGAGATCACTCCCTCTCGACCTCCTCCGCAACGTCCTCTCTCGCCTACCCACTAAATCCCTCCTCAAGGTTAGGTCTGTTTGTAGAGAATGGTGCAACATCATCGACGATCCGCAATTTGTAGCCATGTAGGCCACCAGTGGCATCGAAAGTCTTCGGATTCTGCTGTTGTCAGAGCCATGCCGCGGCGTAGAACCCCCGTTTCATGTTGGACGAAGAGTTCGTGGAGACTTCGCTCCCCAAATCGGCTGTGAGGTACTGGCCCTCCGTAACTAGAGCTTTGCATCACGGGGCTGCTCTACTTCCTCAACCCTCTAACCCGAGAAACACTCTCGCTAGTGAGCGTCGACGCATTGCTCAAAGGGTGGTGTGTGCACAGTGTCGGATTTGGGTTGGGCAGCACATGACCGACCAGTGCCAACTGCCTAGCTACACTGCCGTGGTTGCCCCGTTTTCGTTCCAACTTCTGTGATCGTTTAATTGTCAACAAAGGTGAATCAATTAGATGAAGACACCTAGAAAAATATCATTATAAAATATGTCCTTATCAAACTCTAAGGATAAGTATCAGTGTCATAATCAAAGATGTCACTATCTAGCAAGACAAATGGACCAATTAAGGTGAGATACATGCCTAAGCTAAAGTAATCATAACACCTAAGATTGATAGTCATACAAATGGACCAATTAAATAATGATACATGCCTATTCTAAGAACCTAAGCTATCTAGGATTACAAATGGACCAAGAACCTCAAGACATTAAACAATCTCGTTATCAAAGATAATTAATAAAGGAATCTAGGAGACAATATAAATAGGACCTTAGTTTCCCATTTTTCAACATTCACCAACTCTTCTCTTTCCCTCACATATTCGGCCACTCTCTCCCTCACGCTCTCTCACTCTTGGCCATATTTCTTTCCACGTCCCACTCATCTATTCCCACACGTTTTCATTTCCTTGCACGTGTGTTTCTACACCAAAAGTAGGTGTAATTACTAGGTTTAAGCTAGGGATACTAGTTTAATGTTTTGATGAAGTGAATGCATGGTTGTTGTTTATATATGGAATAGAATGCATGTAGAAACTTGTGCAAACAACAAATTGGCATTCTGCAGGCTCTCTCCCGTCACTTCCTCTCCCTCTCTCCATCGAGGTCACATCTTCACATCGTAGGTTTTCAAGCATTGGGTTCCAATTCTAGGTAAATGGAACTACTAGCTCTAGGTTAGTGCATTTACTTGATGTTTGATGAATTGAATGATTTGTGTTGCAATTTCTGGTAAATGATATTGCTTAATCTAACTTAGTGCACTGGTTGATGACCGGTGAAATGTTGCATAAATGAGGTGTGCATTTATCGAGTGACAAATATGTTATTCCATTCATATTGCCGAAACACAAACAAGGAGTCGAGACCGAGCTCGAAGGGGACTAATCGGGGGCTGGGATTGCCAGCCTAGCGTCTAGTAAAGGCATTTGAGTTCCAAAAACTGAGGAGAGAAATGTCCTCTAATACTAGTTTAGCCTTTTTGGAGATGGAACATATGGGAAAGAAGATGGACAACATGAGAGCGCAATCGATTATAACCTAGAACAGTTCTTAAAATTCTCTCTAGTCCAACTTCCTTCGGATCTTGCACCCTCCACATGTACTCAAGCACCATCCACTTCTGCTCCAACCCCAAATCCTTCCAAATAAAACTCATTTTCATTCTCTTATTTTATCAATTTGGTTCTGTTTTGAAGTTGGATGTTTTTGAGTTAAATGTTTGGATGCTTATTCTGCACAAGTAATTTGTTGGTTTGATGGAAATATTTTGCATTATTTTCTATAAATATGCTGGTTTAATCAATGGTTTTGTGCTAAAGACAAAAAAGGGGGAGAGTAATTATCTGCTTATATACTATAGTTATTTGCTTATATACTCCATTGTTATTGCTTTATACAAAGGGGGAGAGATAACAAGTTCTGAGAATGACTCAAAAAGGAACAAGTTCTATACATATGCTGGTTTAATCAATACTTTTGTGCTAATGACAAAAAGAGGGATAGTAGTTATCTGCTTATATACTATAGTTATTGCTTTATAAAAAGAGGGAGAGATAACAAGTTCTGAGAAAATACAAAGGGAGAAATCTTTATCTACTTGATACATGCATTCATATCTACTCGCAAAATAGGTTTTGAGATACTAAGGTTAAAATATCCTGAGAAGAGATGCCTAGAGATATTGGATCATACTTGCTTTATTTCTTGCAGGATCAAAAAGTGATATAATAATTTGCAAGAACAAGTGAACAAGTTCCATATGATACAAGCTTTGAATTGAAGTTGAAGTTCAAAACTGAACCTTCTTTTGAGAATAAACTTCATTTGTTCACATGCTCTAATACAGGCTATACAAGTTCTTCAGTTTGAAAATGAACCCAATGCCCTGAACCTACTACTGTTCAATGACATGCTCTGAACAAATGAAAATTGTTCATGTTAAAATATGTCTCGAGTTTGAGCCCGAAGCGAAAATCTAAATTTCAAAATTAAAGGAAAGTTAAATATTTGGATATTTTTGCGGATATCTGAAAATTGTTTCTTCGTTGGTGTGGAGCTTCACGTTTCGTGTTGGATAAGAAACCAAGGTTTCTTGATTTGTTTTGATAAGGAATAAAGAGCGCACAAAGTATATCTTCTGTTGGTGCAAGTGTGCAGTGGAGTCGGCTAAAGAAAAGTCAAAAGAAGAGAGTGGAAACTTGGACTTTGTTGACCGAATCTCCAGAGAAGTTATCTTGTTGTACCAACCAAATAAAGACAAAAGGAAGAAGGGGGAAAGTCGAGGTCGTTGGGTTCCGTTCGTGAGAAGATCCAGAGGAAATTTGAGTCCAATCTTTGACCAAGATTTCCTTGGATAATTTCGTGTATATATTCTGCTTATTGGACGAAGGTGCCGTGAAGAAGAAGAAAAAACGTAGGTCTTCGTGCTGTCCCAAGAAGCAAAGTTTGTCCACAAATTGCATCCAAGAGATCGAGTGTTAGTAATTCTTTTGTGAGATTATTTCATGAGAAATTGGGGCTAAACACTGTATGCGTTATTGGATGTAATTGGGGCTTGAGAAACACTAAGAGTGTTTGAGTGACTCGAGTGCGTTTGTAATCTCCGTGTATCGCTTGTTCTATAGTGGAATTCGTTGCTGCTTTCCACGTGGACGTTGGTCTCTACGACCAAACCATGTACATCTGGTGTTCGATTTATTTTCTTGCTTTGTCTATTTTATCATTCAATCGCTTGTTTCACGCAACAATTGAAACTCTGAAACAGGTTCTGCAAACTAAGTTCTACAAGCTCTGATATAGTTTCTAAAAGTTTTGAAGGAGAAACTGAACTATATTCTGAGATTGAATGCAAACTTTGAATTCATCCTTATCTTTGAACTTTCTCTTGCTATTACACTAAATGATATATCATTGAGAAGCAAGTTATTGTTACTACTTACAAATTCTTATATAAATTTGATATATTTGTGTGGATAGTTTTGTCATCATAAAAAATGGGGAGATTGTTGAGAAAATTCCTAATTGATTTTGAAGTTGAGAAAACAATCTATATTCTATAATATCTAAGTTAATGCAGTGAAATACTATTTTGTAGATTGTCCTAATGTATATTCAAATGTTAAAGAATAGTTACCTAAGATTGAATATGGCAGAAAAGGCTCATATGATGTTTGAAGAGCTCAGCCGTTATGCGAGGAGCTTAGACATTGTTACGTAGCTCAAGTTCTGTGAGAGTATTTTACATACAAACGATTAGATTATCATGAGATATATTGAAGATGATATAATTGGGATATTATATTATCGCAATGGATAAAATATAAGGTCAGAATGGCCAGAAACTCAAAAACAGACTACTTCAAAAATATAAGGTCAGAAAATGTCCAAAAAGAAAAGAAAAGAATTGGAGCATCAAGACTTGGAAGGCTAAAGCTACCAACTAACTAACTAAGTATACTTCTGAGTACAATCGCGGTTCGGGTTGACTTGAATCTGGAAGCAAAAGCACAGGAAATTGCAGGTCTCGAAGGTTATTCTTCAACCGCTACCATGGGAACTTCGCAGTTGATTTAAAAATTGAAGTTCCAGGCTGTTGCTTTCCCATTGCGAAAGTGGACATTGCATTTCTTATTTCCTGACTCATGAAGAAGTCAAGACTTATAAGTAAACTGAGTACATGTAAATGTACTCCACAAAACCAAAGCAACTAGCCAGACAAAAACTTAAACCTGTGATATGAAGAAGACGCGATGGCAGCTTCCGCAACCAATCCCCCAAATGTGTTGTTTTCCCAAGTTAATTTCATTCCTCAATCGCCACTACAGCCAACCGGAAACCTACGATAAATCCAAAACTGAATAACAGAACTAGCATATCGTTGGCCATACAATCCAAGAGCACAGCTCAAGCCTGCAGGTAGAGGATCCACAACAACGGTAGGAGTCTCATCCGTCAAGTTGTCGGGATTTCCCGAATGCAAAATCCAAGTGAATCCCCCATCTCGGAGCCAGGCAGGTCCTTCTTCCAACATGGGACAACCAAACATCAAACAATGGGAGAAATGTAACAGAGCACGAGTCACGGGTCAGAAACAAAAGGACAACGATCATCAATGCATAGTCGAGGATTGAAGATTGAGGTGTTCCGACATGAAAGAGAGACCTTTACCATCAACCTGCGTCGAGAGAACCGGAGAAGAGTGTCGATAAAGAGAGATCCGTTCATTTATTTTTTGTAACCAATACAAATGATTATTTTTAAGAAAGTATTTTTCAAATCATTCATTTTCTGTGAAATAGTCACATTCCCAACCTTCTTCACTCTTTTTTAATAAGGTACCTGGGATTTGCTAAAGCCAGCAGAACTCATAAACAATGACCAATGAAGTTCACAATGGTATGGTTGGTCTAATGACGTAGAGTTTACTTTCTAACTGTTTTGAACCGCCTGATTAGCCTCTCACGGCTTTTGATCCACAAGAAGCTTGGTAATTCTACCGCATAGATTTGACTGTGTCAAGTCGTAAGACGACCCTGGCCCTTCTCTCAATAGCATTGCAATGGGCAACAGTAATAGGAACTCATGTGATAATGCTGAGGTCGTTGATGCCGGTGGCCTTAACGAGAACAAAAAATGAAGTTTTGTTAATGGGTTCTTCAAGAAACACCGCCAGTGAATTTTGGGAGTGTCCAATATTAAAGTATTTCCTCCTCTTCTTTTTTAAGCAAATTAAAATTCGGCATCGATAGCTCCCAAACTATTGAAACTCTCTCTGATTTTTGGGAGTGTGCCGAAAAGTTTATGCATTTGTTACTCCTACATTGATCTTGCAGAATTTCAGCAATATGAGTCTTGGAATCTAAAATAATCACACTTTTCGCCTTTGGGATTGTCCTGGAGCATCATGCAGTTTTCAGGATACTAGATATCCGATTGACAGCAGAAAAGCCTAAACATCATAAATTTGTTTAACTACTGCATTGACGGACGTAGACGAATCAAATTTGCAAATCTTTCACTTTGATCTAAAGGACAAGAAGTGATCCTCTTAAGAAATTCAATCGTACTCCTCTCTACTTAACATGTGATGGGCAATCCCAAAAGATCAATCCTGAAATGTGATGAGAATATGTTTGTTCAACCAATGATGAGACACAAGATGGTGTCTTACATTCTTCCAAACAAGCATCATAGTCCCTCTCCATGATATCACTTCACTCAGAGATCCGCAGATGGAGAGCGTTGACCTGATGCCAAATTAGCAAGGTCCTTTTGATCGGAAGCTGCCAAAAAGTTCATTCATCAGGACTACGAATACATAGAATGAAATCTCTTCCGAAAGAATGTCTCAATTTAGTAAATCGCAAGCTGTTTCTGTACGTACTAGGAGATGTACTGATTGATACACAGATTAATTTCGTATTACTAGCTTTGGTCGCATCTGATGAATACCTTCAGGGTTTGAATCCAAGTGGCTCGAGCTTCCAGCCATTGAAGACGAAGGTTGAGCAGGTCCCCTGAAGTTTGCAGTGTGGTTGCCACCGGTGATAAGGTTCGGGACTTGCGACGAAATCTGCATAAGTGCAGCGTCCAATGCAGCATTTGTTTTCATTCCTTCTCCTTCCAATGGAGACTGAGCAAGACTGCCGCCGGGCACGAGATTTGGATCAGACCCCGCCACCTCTTCTGATCCGACAGAGCCGATAGGATTCAGATCAGATTGAGCTCTGCTCATTTTTCAGCCACAAGCGTGAGCACTAGTTAGCATCACAAGTTGAAGATCAAAGTGTTCACTAGAATGCACACCTTGACTGTCATGTTGTTTCTGCCGACGTATTTTACCGGCAAAAGCATTTACGATTCATCAAAACATAGAAGAATCGACTGAGGGAAATGAAATTATGCCATGCCTCAGGCCAAAAGCCGACAAAGTCACTTGCAGCCCAAACGACGCATGAATTTTAACTTGCAAGGTCAAATAATTTGCACAAGCAGGTAATTTGAGTTATGAACCCTATAAAGTAGGTAAAAAAAAATTGAGATGAATAGCTAATCACCAGATTGTTCGATGCAGTTGGAGAAAAAATTCAAAGAAATCGTAGACGATGCACCAAAAAAAAAAATTGTCTCGGAAGAGACGAGATACAGAAACATGGCAAGATTTGAGTTTCTTACTCATTCTCATAGTTCGTTATGCTCACTGGAGAGTCAGCCTGTGGAGCTGTCTCTGCCAATTCCATTGACATTTGTTGCTCCGCTGCACCATGAAAGGAGGCAAGAACGATGAAACCTCGCATAGTGAAGTGTTCAAAATTCATAGGCTGGACCTCAAGGTCTGCACTAAACGTCTTCAAGAACCAAACAATCATAAACAGATGGGCGTGCTTAGAAGAAAGAGAACTCAACAAGACCCCGGTTTCTACAGTCATCTTGCGAGTACAACTAGCTTTTGCTTTTATGATAACATATGCTGCGAAGGACAGAAGCTATGCATTTGAATTGAAAAAGTCTTCAAGAACCGAACAATCATAAACATGTTGAGTCATCTTGCGAGTGCAACTAGCTTTTGCTTTTATGGTATAGCGTAAGAACCGAGTTCAATGGGTTTTTTCTCTTGTTCAGGAAGTTGAGCAGAGTATACATGATACCATATGCTATGAAGGACAGAAGCTATGCATTTGAACCGAAGAAGTTCTATACTATGAGAGCCTTACCAGGCACCAGAGGAATATTCATGGCTCGATGCTGTTGCCGGAGCAATTCATTGAACCTGTTGATCTGTTTTATCAACACTAGCCTTGTGTAGTAATTTTGGAAAAACTCCGGATTATCTTCTACCAATTTGTCCCAAGCTGGAATTCGAAGGAAAAGTTCAGAAGCTCCGTATCAATATAACCCATACAAGAAACGCCGGGTAAACGGGACCGAATCATTCGGAATACTCAAACAGGACTAGTTCTCAGCATTACTCATTGATCAGACGAATAAAGATGATCTCTTACTGAGACGTGTGAAACGGGGGTCGATCCCGAAATGAACTTCTAACGAATGGGCTGTTTCGTTACGGTTCATGTACAGCTGAATGCACCTCTCTATCAAATTTTTGGTCTACAGAAAAAGATCACGCAATGTGATTAGAGACCCTTTTGATTCGAAGAAACTCGGCGATCTTTAATGCGATGCAGCACGAGAGAATGATTCGAAATATAAGAAAACTTGTGCCTCACCCTGTCAATCTGATAGTCAAGATTGTCGTCTTCCGTCGACCGAGCGTTTGGATCCGGGGCCGCCATGATTCTACTGTGAAAACCACTTTCTGCAGTCGAATAGAACAAAGAAC
>JANUWG010000091.1:0-16086 GCA_025175695.1 Eugenia klotzschiana
GGTATGTGATGTCCTGAGCGAGACTTAGGGGCGAGCTTACTAAGATGTGTTCTCACGACGATTTTTTTCCTAACTTTTCAGATCTTAGGTCGTAGATATGAGTGGACTAAGATCTTCTTTTATGATACTCGTGGATTTTGATACTAATATAACTGTACACCCCGCTGGAGATGGCAAGTTTTATTATCGGCACGAGACCACTATTTGGGTTGACGTGAAACGTGTGTTTTGGGAGCCCCACAAGTTTGTGGCATGGAAGTTTAGAGAATGTGAGCACGTGATCTTGAGTCGGTTGAACACTTTCCTGCGCGCCAAATTCGGCCAAAGTATATAAGGCCTTCGGACGCATCTTTGAAAGGGGGGAGGACTTCATTCTTGTTCCATAGAATTCCAGAGAGAAAGAGCGAGAGAATTCGCTCTGCGAGCACCATTGACGAGAGCTCGAGCTTAGACTGTTAGCTCTTCGTCCGAGCAATCCAGGCCACACTAAACCTTCGCATTACCACCAAAAGCTCGCCTGAGCTCCAAGGAGTTGATCGCCACCAACCGTGAAGCCTGCCATCGTCGAAAAAGGTGAGTGCCGTTTCCGAGCTTTAATCCGTGCTCCAATGGCGGATCTCGAATTAGTCGGTGATTCTTCGAATTCTTGTGTGCGTTTTGTTCGTTGAACTTCACTAAACATGATTACGTCTTGTTTTTGCATCGGTCTTGCATGAAAAACCACAATCGAAACCTCCAATCACCGCGAGTTCGTCGCGACTTCTGGCGACTCCGAGCTCGAGGTAAGTTCCTAAACCTCCTAATGATGCTCTAGGTGCTCGTAATTAGATTGTTATGCTCTGAATCCTGAGATCTATGTCTGTGTTGTATGCTCTGTTTTTTGCTCGATTAGTACAGATTAGGTTGATAGATTTGGGTAGCACATCAATATGTTGTTCTGGATCCGATTTCGAGTCAATTGGGAGTGATTTCGTGCGATTTGGCGCCGATTTCGCCGTTGATCGGCGTCGGAGGAACCTCGGCCGTCCGTTTCCAGCGGGCGCAAGGTTGAAGACGATGCTGACGTGGCGTCGCCACGTCAACAAGTCAACGGTCAACGATGACGTGGCATCGCCACGTCATCAGGTCAAATGTCAAATGGTGACGTGGCGCCACGTGGCTGACACGTGGCAGCCACGTCATCAGAGACGGTTATAACAGAATACGTAAAAAAAAAAACAAACCCGGATCGGACGGTGGAAGGCTTGCCACGTGTCGCGATCTGGAATTTTTGAAAATAAAAACGGATTTTTGCCTAAAAGAATTTTGATTTGTTTTAAAAAGAATATATTCCTGATCGAACGGTCGAGATTCGATCGTAGATCCAATCTCGACCGCCCGTTTTGGCGCCGCAGATCAACGGCCGAGATCGAGTCTCTGGCTTGATCGCGACCGTTGATCTCGGTATTCAAAACGGACGAGTGAGATCTGGTCTTTGTTTGATCTCAACCGTTGATTTTGGTCGTCTGATCGGATGCTCGTGGGCTTGCCACGTGTCCTAATAATAGCCGTCGGATTCATCGATTTTAATAATTCTGGAAAAATCCAAAAATCAAGAAAATAATAATGAAAACAATAAAAAAAATCAAAAACTGCGTCGTTTCGGTCCGGTTCGGATCCGAGTGGATTCGGGCCGGGTCCTCGGTTTTGTGGATCGGTCCGACCCGGCCCGATCCGGATAATAATAAAAAAATTCAAAAAATAAAAAAATAAAGAAAATATAAAAAATATAAAAATATAAAAAATATAAAAAAAAAAATTAAAAAAATTCGGAAAATCAAATAAAAATTAGAAAATTCATAAAAAAAATTAATTAATAAAAAATCAGAAAATTCCTAAAAAATTTTAGAAAATTCCTAAAAAATTTCAAAAAAAAATTCTAGAAAATTCCCAAAAAAATTCCAAAAGCCCCAAAAATCAAGAAATGGGTCATTCTAACCCATCAATCCAATTTTTGACATCCCTTGTCCCCCAATCTTTTCAAAATGACGATTTCACCCCTGGGGGTAAATTGTCTTAGAAAAATTTCAAAAAAAATTCGTAAAATCACGAAAAATGGGAAATGGCCACAAACAACTGGCCTTGCTCTTTTCCGATGTTTTTGGACCCGAAAATCCTCAAAGTGACAATTTTACCCTTCTTGGGCATTTGGCTCCGTAGTCCTCCCAAACTACCCCTAAACCTTGAAAATTCATTCTCTAAGCCATTAGGGCTTCACTAGGGTCCCTGAATGTATGAAACCCCTTGATTTGGATTGATTGAATCGAATTGCTGATTGGATTCTCATTTGGTTGTGATCGATAGGACAGAATTCCCGCCTGCTTCAATATACCCATTTTAGGTCGTTAGAGCCTTACCTCACCCTAAATTGCCTGCATGAATTCTTTGGTTAGAAAGCACTCGACGTAGGTAACCGAAAGGGCGTCAATCCTAGATTGGCGTAACTAAGTCCCCGAATCCGAAATCTCTGGTTTTCGCAGAACCGAACGGTTTCTCCCGACCGCACGGTGAGGTCCCGATCCGCCTTCCCAAAAAGGATCGGTGGCGACTCCGAATATATGTACACATATCACATGCCACAAAGACCACACTAAAGGTCGAGATATGATTTTTGATCGAAAGACGGCGATTCGCCCCCATTTTTGAAGAATTGCTTGTCTCAATCTGTAAATCCATTCCCTGACGCGATTTGGGTACCCCACGGGACTTGGGAGGGTCCCGCGTCCTCGTCCTACTCATTAATAAAAAAAACATTAGAGGACGGCCCATTAGCCCTCTCTCTCCTTCGGATCGGACCAAACGGGGAGAGGGTCGCGACAGACTGGCGACTCCACTGGGGACTTAGAGGACTTGAGCCGATTAAAACGTTGATTGTTTTCTAACCATGTTTTCTGCAGGCGCTCTTGAAGGTGAGGTAAGTTCACTAACAAATGTGTTAAATGTTGATGCAGATGGGAGTTATAAGGGGTGGAGTCTATGTTGACATGTTTTATGCAGGTTGGGAGTAAGGGTTGATTGTTTATTTCCTGCACATTAGAAGCGGTGTTTTGATATCAAATGTCGTGCATGATCTTGCATATTCTGAGGATCACGACACTACTTGCACAATGCGGCTAATCCTGACCGCGGAAAAAGCACCTTTTAGGTACCCCTAGTAGGGATTGGTGTGCGAAGCTTTAGCGTTTGATTGCGCTCTGGTTGACCATACTTAATCCCGCTCACTATCCGACCTGGTGATTCTACCCACTTGATGTTTGATTGCACTTGTGGATGAATTTATCGGGGCGAATAGTGGGAGCCTTTTAGGTCCATACCCGATACCCTTTTTCATTTCTAGAAGTTACCCCCACTTGTCTCATGCGTGTGTGATTGGAAGGTTGGTATACCTAAAACCAAACCCACAACGAAAAAAGAGAGTATTGGTTGGTAAGGCATTTCCTATTCGTCGTTCATTTCTTATGTTTCCGCAGGCATGCATCTCACGTGTATCACGACATCATGGATTTTCAATTGATTAGAAGATGTTTTGTATAGGGATTGAATTAGCATGACATTTCCATAGCATCCTCATACATCTTAGCGCATGATCCGCGATGATCCGCACTTAGACATTTTCTCATACATTTAGATGGGGAAGGGAGACATCAAGATCATTCCAGTCCCACGCAAGGATTTGCTGACATGGTGGAATCGACTCAACCCGGCCAACCAGGGTTATGTGGAAGGGCGTCTGGGGCGACTCGTGGATCTCCTCAAGGTGAATTGTCAACCAGCTCTCATTCAGGCACTAGCTAGATTCTGGGATGAGAAGAACGCTACTTTCAACTTCAGAGGGATAGAGTTGACGCCGACACTGGAGGAATATACGGCGATCATTGGGGCAGATTTCGAAGACCATATGGTGCAGCCTATTCTGGGAAAGGACTCCACCCAAGCATTATCCAAGTTTTTACAGCTTAAGATCCCACAGATAGAAAAGATATACAAAGCCAACTCAGGGAAGTTCACTTTTACCTTTCTCTTCGACAATTACTCCTCACTCCCGATAGAGACCGGTCACAGGTCGGGGAAAGTGTTCATATTAGCCTTTTTCGCATTTGTCCTTTTCCCGACCTCTCCCACGACATTCGATCCAGCCATAGTACACATAGCCAAACAAGCCTGCTACCGATGGGACTACTCGTACATGATTCTAGCCGAGACATTCCTGGCCCTTAACCGATTTCAGTCCACCCAGAGAGGGATTTTCCAAGCATCCGCGAGCCTCCTGCACATGTGGTTTACCTGTCATATCAAGACCTTCAGCCTTCGTGTGGGTTGCTACGAGATCAGTCAGCACGTTCATCCGCTCAGAGCCTATCTCAAATGCCAGTCACTAGTGACTCAGCGATCCTTCAAAGAGTGGACCCACATGTTGGAAAACCTAGAGCCGCATCAGATTCGTTGGCGGTTGACATGGCCGAAGCTATCGAAGGCCCGTATCACCAGGGCAGACGGAGGTCCCGTCCCATTACTAGGATACACAGGTGGAACAGTTTATTACCCTACTAGAGTTGTGAGGCAGTATGGGATGTTACAGGAGATTCCATCTGAGATACGCTCGGAGGATCATATTTTCGATCTACCGCGAGGGGAGCTCACTGATGAGACCAGAGCTATCTACCAAGCTAAGATTAACCTGGTTGTCTGCACCCTCAAGGACGCACCGCTCCAAGACGTGGAATGGCCCGATTATTTAGATGAGGAGATGAATCTTCACCGAGCATCCAAGGAGTTCATCCAAGCATTTAAGAAGTATCGTCAGTCCTTCATAGAGCCGTATGTCCCAGAGCGGACGACGACCCGAGAGCCGGAGGACGAACCGTATGTACCTGACTACATCGTCCCACACTTGCCCGGAGTAGAGCCATACATACCAGAAGACGTGGGACCACTGCCGATCGAGGAAGACGAAGAGGCCCATACATGGGACCCAGAGGAGTCAGAGTATATGGGAGGCACCCTAGGTCCTAAACGTATTAGGAGGGCGTAGCTTTTCAGTTTTTATATTTTGATGTATTTTGAACTTTAGGAACTCAAACTGGGTGTCGTTGCTTGTAAGGAAGCATTTGCATTCTCCATCTGCATTAACTACTAGGAATGCACAAATGATCATCGCGGATCACCCCTAGGAAAATAAAACCCCGATTCCTGCAATTCTAACAATGATTTACTCATAACAGGTGAAAATCTCGATCACGAGGACTCGTAGCAAAACCCGATTAATAAGGATGGAACACGATGAACTAGCCCCCAGAGTGGGGAATCTGGAGAATCAGGTCAATATGATTGCCGCCATGATGGCAGAAATAAAGAACATGCTGGCCTCGGGACAGGGGAAACAGCCTGGCACGTCTGAAACCAACCAGTCCGCACAACCTGACCCGCCTACCGAGTCAGAAGCTGATAGGGCCCAAGAAGCAAACAGAGAGCCGCCTCCCAAGGCTTCTAAGATCATCATTGATCTAGAAGAGGATAAAAAGGAGAAACCTACGGCCAAGGCTGAAGAAGGAGCAAGACGTCTGGCCAAGATAGAGCAATGCTTGAGCAGCCAGGGGTATGAGCTGGCGCGTTTCGACAAGATATCCCCGTTTGCTAAGATTGAAACTCCACCGGACTACAAAGAGCCTGAATTCGCCAGGAGGTATAATGGGACGGGCTGTCCCCGAGCACATTTGAAGTACTACTTGAGGAAGATAGCGCATTACTCTGATTATGTGCCGTTACTGATGAATACGTTCCAAGAAAGCTTGGCAGGCCTGGCTCTGGCCTGGTTCATTGATCTGGATTTGCAGGATTTTGATGGCTGGGAAGACCTGGCAGAGGAATTTCTGCACCAATACAAGTTCAACACCGCCACCGCTCCTACTAGGGAGGACTTGCTAAGAACCTCCAAAGGGAAGAATGAGGCCATACGATCTTTCGCGCAGAGGTGGAGGGCACTAGCCACTCAGGTCAAGCCGTCCATCCCAGAGGAGGAACTGGTTGATCTCTTTTTGAAGACCCTACCATTCGAGTATTTCGACAAGCTGAACACATCCGGATGCCAAACTTTTGCGCACCTTATCAAGGTCGCTGAAAGGTACGAATGGGCCATACGAGAGAAACGAGTCATTAAGCCATCATACAGGCGTCAATACCCCTCAAGAAAAGAGCGGGAGAATTCTGGCGACATCGCCTTCGTCCCTAATCCGCCACCGCCTAAGAGGTTTTCAAACTCAGTATCTGCCCAAGGTAACACCTCCTGGCCCGCTCCAAAGAAATTCGAGCCAAAAAGGAAATCACCCCCGAGCTTTACGCCATTACCTCGTCCCTTGTCCAAGTTACTTCCGATGCTCCTAGAAGGGCGATTGGTCGCTAAGAAGCCGCCGAGGAAGAATCCTCCTAGATTCCCGGGATTTGACGAAAATCAATCCTGCACGTATCATATGGGCGAAAAAGGGCACACGGTGGATAATTGTTTGGCGCTCAAATACGATGTACAGGCCCTAATCGATGGGGGAGTATTGGAGTTTGACAAGACTGAGCCGAACGTACAAGAAAACCCTCTACCAGAACATCAAGATGTCAACGCCGTCTTAGGTGAGAAGGGGGGCCAAGAGCTCGAATTCCTGGTTGATGAGGTTAAAATGGCTGCAATATTGAGAGAAGCGTCTACATACCCCGCTGAAAGGGAAGCCACGGAGGAGGAAAAACTTTACTGTCTAGCAAAATTGGTTGAAATGGGAGTCATCACTGGAGCAAACGGTGTGACGGAGGGCAGTAGCCACTCGCTATTCGACCTACCATCGGATTTGGTCGCCTCAGGATCATATGACCAAGGCACCCAAAACACCTCTGAGGAAGTCAAGCCTAACGACTCGACACCTGTAGAAGAGTCAAAACGTGAGGAGTTAGATGAACTGGACGAGTATGAAAAGAGGATGGAGAAAGCTCGTCAAGGTGATCGTCAGTTCATGAAAGAAGCTTTAGAAAAGGGAGCTGTGACCGATACGCTCGGACAGGACAGCGGTCGCTATAACTACAGGGTGTTCTACTCGCCTCCGCCAAGTTTCTTCATGAGGAGCGAGGAAATAATACCCGATGGTTGGGATGATCTAGATGATCCGATAGACGACGAACTAGTGGGGGCCATTGAGGAGAATATCCCCGCCCGCGGCTTGATAGCAACCGAAGATGTGAACTACCTAGAACGGGATCAGACACTGTATCTCCGACTCTCCCATCTCGAAAAGGATGTAGTACAACTACTCTACGCCATAATGAGGGCCACCCGAGTAATGGCCAATTTGGAAATACCAGCGGCGATAGAGAGCCCGTACATGTACGAGGTAAGAGGAAAGTTAGATTGGCTGACACGCCACCTCATCAGGCTGGAGGAACAGACGAAAACCATCGCCAATGACTCTGCGGAGCTAATGGGGGTCCTCATGCGTGGGAGACAGTTAACACCTGATCAATGGATAACGTTCCCGCAGAAGTACGACGGTTCCACCTGCCCGTTGGGTCACATTTCTTTCTACCTGCACAAAATGCAGGAATTTCATGAGGACGACCAAATCCTCATTAATACCTTCAAGCGGAGTCTCAGCGGACAAGCCTTGCAGTGGTTCCGGTCAGTCGATATGGAATGGATCCAAGGCTGGGAGGATTTCTCAGAACGCTTTATGAGGCAATTCGAAGACAAGCTAGAGTTCGACGCTACTAAGGAAGAGCTGGCTCTCATTGTCAAACGCGATGGAGAAAGCTTTAAAGAATTCGCCCGAAGATGGAAAATACAGGCTCGGCAAGTCGCGCCTCCACTCTCAGAAAAGGAAATGGTAGAAGAATTCCTTGAAGCTCTCCCACGGGAATATTATAACCGCATGTCCGCATATGGGTTCCATAGTTTCGACTACATGGTAAGCATCGGCATGAGACATGAAGCTATCCTTCAAAGGGGCAGAAGGAATGAGAGAACTAGCGCCGATCACACCCTCGGCGAGGGCTCATCTCGCCAGCAGCCCGATGAAGGATATAATTCAGAAGAAATAGACGAAGATGAAATGGTCGCTATGGTCAGGGTCAGAGCTCCGTACGTGATTAATTTGAATAAAGTTGATCATCAGGGTCTAGATGCGGATGACTCCTTCGAGCGCATGGTGATAAAGCTATCAGACCTGGAAGTCGATGAACCAAGGCTGGCCGAGAAAGAAGAGAAAATCTCACCAGTGATGATAAAAATACCCCCCGTAGAGGAATACGACCCAAAGGCCGTCCCGTGGGATTATGGGACGGATGAGATCGATGCGGTCATGCGATCCGGGAGATGTTATCCTCCCAGAGAAGGTGAGCCTGAGAAGAGACCAGTGAACAAAGAAAGCATCGAGCAACTGCAGTCAGTGGTAAGGACCAGCGAATACGAAATCATTGAGTAGCTAAGGAAAATGCCCGCGCAGATATCCCTACTTGATCTTTTCATTAATTCCGAGAAACACAAGAACGCCCTGATGAAGGTATTGGGCGAAGTCCAAGTCCCTGAAACAATCAACGAAGCGCAGCTTGAGGACTTCGTAGGAGCGGTTCTGCTAAAAGATCAAATTGTCTTTTCTGATGAAGACTTTCCTAAAGAGGGAAGAGTCCATAACAAAGCGCTTTACATCTCGGCCAGGTGCAAAGGAAAGAACGTTTCCCGGGTATTGGTGGACAACGGGTCGGCGTTCAACCTATGCCCTCTCTCTACCCTCAAGAACCTTGGAATAAGTGAGGATGCTATCAGAACTTCGAAGGCTACCATCCGGGCGTTTGATGGAGGAGCCAAGCACGTGGTGGGAGAAATTGAACTAGACGTCATGATTGGCCCATGTTGGTTCTCGATCCCGTTTCAGATACTGGACATCCCTAGTGCATTCTCCTTCCTACTGGGGAGACCCTGGATTCATGTCGCTGGAGCTGTGCCATCAAGCCTACATCAGAAAATTAGGTTTGTGACAGAAAACAAGATTGTTACGGTGCACGGGGAATCAGAACACCGCTCCCACTTGAGAGGTCTGGTGCCTTGCGTGGAACCGCAGGACAAGTCAAACTATGATGCTCTAGAACGGATTTCTGTCATGCACGTCCCCGCTGGAATGAAGATGAATCCACCCGAGTTACCAGCGCCAGCCGCCATGGCAGCAAGGGTTCTGATCTCGCACGGCTTTATCCCGGGACGAGGATTAGGTAAAGAAGGTCAGGGTATGAGGAACCCACTCCAGTTGAATTCAAATCACCATAGGCGCGCCCTGGGATATACAGGCAGCCCTGACGCGTGCAGAGACCGAGGATAAAGCCAAATTGGAGGCCATGGACGCCGTGGCGGTCGGAACCCCCGTTATACCGGAACTGAGGAATGGGTAAGCCGGGGCAAGATGTTCGACTGTCCTCTGACTCGGACATTCTCCAAGGTGACCAGGTGGCTTGAAGATGAAGACGTCACCGCCCAGACCGAGCCAGATTTATTCAATCCCTTTGCAGATGATCGGGTTCACGTTATCATCGAATGGCTCGGGAACGACGCCGACTTACCGGAGTAAAGAGGCTCTATCCCTGCCTTTATCTTTTACATTCGTGCATCCCCCTTGATGTCTCATTTTTCCTTTCAGACGGGCTGATGGAGGTCATGTAACAATAATAATAAAAAATCGGGACTTGTGGAATCTCGAGTCTGTCCGATGATGAAGCATAACTTCAAGGAGTGTGAGGACAGATTCCCCACTTGGCCCTGGTCCTACTTTCTAAGAAAAAGGAAAAGAAACGATTTCCTAAAATAGCATGCATGCATTTCAGATTTTATTCCTGGTAACTTGCTAACCACGACTGTCGCATTTCAGGCATACCATCCCACATTTGCATGACAGGTCGATATGTGACTCGGATTATCCTGACGATTATACCCTAGAAATCGGGGAAGAAAAAAAAGATACTAGCCATGAGGAAATTGAGAGAGATTGGGCTCATTATGAAGCTGCTAGACCCTTAACAGAAGAGGGAACTATCACAGTTAATCTGGGAGGTCTGATAGAGGTAAAAGAGGTTAAAATCGGAGAACGGCTTCCCGAGAAAACGGCCCACCAGTTGGTGCAGTTATTGAAAGAATATCAAGATGTCTTTGCATGGTCGTACGCAGATATGCCAGGGCTAGATCCCAATATTGTTGAACATTCCCTGCCAACAAGCCCGGACGTCCCGCCTAAAAAGCAGAAGCTCCGAAGAACGAAACCCGAGCTAGCTAAGAAGATAGAGGAGGAAGTAATGAAACTGCTTAAGGTCGGGTTCATCGAGGCTATCCATTACCCCGAATGGGTAGCCAACATCGTCCCAGTCATGAAAAAGGACGGAAGGGTAAGGGTATGCGTAGATTACCGCGACCTAAACAAAGCGAGCCCGAAAGATGATTTCCCTCTGCCACACATTGATGTGTTGGTCGATAGTACGGCGGGATTTGAGCTATTTTCATTCATGGATGGCTTCTCAGGATACAACCAGATCTTGTTAAAAGAGGAAGACAAGGCTAAAACATCTTTCATAACACCCTGGGGAACCTTTTGCTATAAGGTGATGCCCTTCGGTCTGAGGAATGCTGGGGCAACCTATCAAAGGGCGATGGTGGCCTTGTTCCACGATATGATGCACAAGGAAATCGAAGTATATGTAGATGATATGATCGCGAAATCAAGGCCAGGAGAGGACCACGTTCTAATCCTGAGAAGGCTCTTTGAACGACTGCGCAAATACAGGCTAAAATTAAACCCCGCTAAATGTGTGTTTGGGGCTCGATCCGGGAAACTCCTTGGTTTCATAGTAAGCAGCCGGGGGATCGAAGTTGACCCGTCAAAGGTCAAGGCGATAAGGGAGATCAGGGCTCCCACCACTGTCAAAGAAGTGAGGAGCCTTTTGGGGAGGTTAAACTATATAGCCAGATTCATCTGTCAACTCTCAGATATAGCAAGGCCATTCTTCAAACTACTAAAGAAGGGCGCCAAAATAGAATGGGATGCCGAATGTAATGAAGCTTTGGAGAGGATCAAGGAATACCTGGCCCAACCACCAGTACTGGTACCCCCAACTCCAGGAATACCTCTGACGCTCTACCTAACTATTCATCAAGAATCGTTGGGAGCTTTACTAGCTCAAACTCATCCGGAAGACCATAAGGAGCGGGCTATTTACTACTTGAGCAAGAAGTTCACCGCCTCCGAAATAAACTACCCAGCAGTAGAGAAAACCTGCGTCGCGCTCATATGGGTACTCCGCCGTCTGAGACAGTACACGTTATACTACCAGATACAATTGGTCACAGAAGATGACCCTGTCAAGTATCTCATGGAGAAGCCCGCTTTAGCCGGAAAATTGGCCAAATGGCAGGTACTTTTGTCCGAGTTCGACATTCGTAGCTCGAACCAAAAATCGGTAAAGGGAAGAGTCATCGCCGATATGCTTGCAGAAAGTACCCAAGTTAATGAGGTCCCTGAGGATGAAGAGGTAACCAAAAAAAGCTTGAATGCACCCGAAGAGAAGTGGACTATGTATTTCGATGGGGCAGTTAACCTGACCGGATCCGGGACTGGGGCAGTCCTAATATCCCCTGACGGGCAGCACTACCCTGTATCAGCTAAGCTGACCTTCCCATGCACTAATAACATGGCGGAGTACGAAGCTTGCATTCTGGGACTCCAGTTAGCCCTTTCCATGAAGGTGAAAAGACTCCAGGTATATGGAGATTCCATGCTGATCATTTTCCAAACCCAAGGCGAGTGGGTAACCAGGGATGCCAAGCTCGTCCCTTATCACGAATTCCTAGAGGATACTATAAGAGAATTCGAGGAGATCAGCTTTGAATATCTCCCAAGAACTCAGAATCATTTTGCCGACGCTCTAGCTACCCTTTCAGCCATGCTGCAAGTAACAGGTGGGGGAAGCATAGAACCCCTCAGGATCAGTGTCACCCAGAACCCGGCATACTACATGATGATTGGGGAGGAATTTGATGGCCAACCGTGGTATCATGATATCAAGAATTATCTACAAAAAGGAGAATACCCTGAAAATAGCCAAAAGGAGGATGAGAAATACATCTCCAAAGTCGCCACGAAATTCTTCCTCAGCGGCCAAACTCTGTATAAAAAGTCTTATGACTCAACGCTGTTGAGATGCGTGGACGCCAAGGAGGCTAATCTGCTCATGAAGGAGATACACGAAGGAGAATGCGGGCCCCATATGAATGGCCACCTCCTTGCGAAAAAGATCATGCGAATGGGATATTATTGGATGTCTATGGAATCGGACTGCAATCAGCATGTGAGAACCTGTCACCAATGTCAGGTATACGGTGACAAACTCAAAGCCCCTCCGAATGAGCTCCACCAGATGTCTGAGGCCTGGCCGTTCTCCATGTGGGGGATCGATATGATCGGGCCAATCAATCCCAAAGCCTCAAATGGACACCGATTCATATTGGTAGCGATTGACTATTTCACCAAATGGATCGAAGCCAATTCCTATGCCAATGTCACGGCAAGGAGCGTCGCTAGATTCATCAAGAGGGACATTATTGCCAGATATGGAACCCCTCAGGCCATTATTACCGATAATGGGTCAAACCTCAACAATGCGATGGTAGACGACCTGCTGAGAAAATTCAAGGTCAGACACCTAAATTCATCTCCTTACCGTCCACAGATGAATGGAGCAGTTGAGGCCGCCAATAAGAACATCAAGAAGATTCTGGCTAAAACCGCACAGAGTTACCGAGACTGGCATGAAAGGCTGCCGTTTGCATTAATGGCATATCGGACATCGATCCGAACCTCGACAGGGGCAACGCCGTATTCCCTGGTATATGGCATGGAAGCGGTATTACCTGTGGAGGTCGAAATACCGTCGTTGAGAATCACAGCTCAATCTGAGCTTTCAGAAGCTGAATGGACTCGACAGAGGTGTGAACAGTTGGATTTAATTGATGAGAAGCGCCTGAGAGCTATCTGCCATGGCCAAGCATACCAGAAGCGAGTAGCTAGATCTTTCAACCGGAAAGTAAAACCAAGAAGCTTCAACGATGGAGACCTCGTGGTGAAGAAAATTCTCCCGAATGTGCCTCACCCGGGAGGTAAATTCTCTCCAAATTACGAAGGCCCCTACGTAGTGTGCAAAGTACTGCCGGGAGGTGCATTAATTCTTGTGAACATGGATGGAGAGGAGCTGGCAAATCCTGTAAACGCTGACGCCGTCAAGAAATATTACCCATGAATGAAATGAAGAACTGATCAATTCTCCACAGTGGATAACCGAGTCACATTAGGGATTAACACATGCATTGCACCCATGCATTCATACACATGTGGCTTTGGGTTTATGTTGCAGGACCAAACTCTGGCCATCCCCAAGATAAACCCGGCAGATCCAATGAGATGGTAAATGGACTAGCAGGAGTAAGGAGGTATCGTTCCATGTTCCTCCGTTCTATATTAAGAAACATTCTAACCATTGGTACTATTTCTCCAGGAAACTTCAGCAGAGGCTACAGGTAAGTGCCCTTTTCCCCCGCATTCCTAGGGTCGTTCAAATCACAATACTTTGCAATTGGGCCTCTCATAAAAGTTTTTTTCAAACCCGTGAAATAATGACATTATGTCCAAGCAGAAGGTTTCTAAATTGTCCAAAACACACTGAAACATGCATCGTGCACCATAATCCCCCATGAAGGCTAGATTTCGATGAAGATGAAATGAATTTTCAAACGAAGATGTTTAGACTTATCAAATGAAGTGGCTCCGGAGATGAGAGATAAGCCCTATCCAAACACGTCCTCATACACACAAGAGCGATGAGCGATAGCCCCTGCTTAGTGACGAAGGGATTATTCGCAGTGATTACACAGATTGGGACGACGAGAGTCATTCGTTCTCCATCCCAAATACTACAGGTAACCATCGTTAACCCCCTTTGAACGGCGATTTCATTTCTTCAACCCTGTCAAGAACCACCCCGCATTGGGGTCAAATGGAGATGGTTCCGACACTATCAGGAGGTAAATGGTTAGAAATTTTATTGCTCGAACTAACATCAATCTTCGAGGGTTGCTTTGCATTCAAGCTCGTACTTTGGTTCAAATGCCTTAGAATGATGAGAATGATTCGTTTCTCTATCCTACACACTTTTATCCATTGCTTAGCCCAATTGAGCCTGGTCATTCATTCCTTAAAAACCCCTGTTGGTGATCATTGTCCATTCCAAGTCGAAGATGGCACTATCTAAGGACGAAGAAACTCAGAAAGACCACCAAGCATGGAGTTTTGAAGATGTTTTGTCAATCATGTCAGAGCTTTACATGTGCAGCATAGCTTTCAAAAAATCTCTCGAAACAGAAAATGAGTATAAACAAATGGTGAAAAAAGGCGAAAGGCGAGGGGCCTAAAGAAAATGCGACCATCGAGAATAACAAAGAAGGAAAGAACAAAGCAAATCAAAGAAAAAGCCAAAAGCCCCTCAAAACTCGTATGTGATATCATGTACTCCCAAGAGTCACACGTGAAATGTGTACATGATTATTTCTCTTGAAAACCTCCAATAAGATCCGGTTGTAAAGGAAGATGCTGCGGCGAAGTCGAGTTATAAGATCTATCCCCGATGAAACTTGCATTATCCCCAAGGCAACGACGGTGTCAGCAGAAGCCCTTACCACCCTCATACAACGATGGTAGTCCTTAGAGGACATCCAAAAAATCAAGCAAGTGATGAAGTCACGATGATCACCAACGCCAAGCCACCTCATATATTTTCTGAGCCAAAATCGGCCTTTCATTCTCCGGTCCCCAATCCTGACCCACGGTACAACCCTTGAAATTCTCTTCAGAATAGGGCACTTGAATCAACGTAGGGCTGAATGATTTTAAGCAAAGCTCGAAGAGGTTCGAGCAATATTATTTCTCTCTCGTTTTGCAGGCTTCTTGACTTGTAAACCTGGAGCGGACGATGGAGGATTTTCGTTCATTGGCCTTGACTCATTCATGAGTCCCCCTCGAAAACCGTTGACCAAAACCCAATATTACGGTCCGTGAAAAAATCTCTCTGACTAATCAAAATGTATGCACTGCGAATAGTCCCGAAATCCTAGGTACGGGCTCGAGAGAGAATTCGAGTGTTTCTGCTAAAAAGATTCAGGCCTCTTCCTAAAGGCATGATAAGGAACTTTCTCCGATGAGCACACTCCGTTTGATACTCTAATCAAATTCTTTTGAAAGTTTCAGGTCATCTGAATCGAAATTACCCCCTAGGGGATTGTGATCATGATCATCATGTTGCGGGATATTTTTTGGATAACTTCCTACATCACGTTGAATCCAAAAGCTTCTGCATACCCTTTTTAGAAACCATCATATGAATGTGGCTTGCTAACAAGTTTGAAGTTTTGATCTTCCAATTTTCAGATAAAATAATCCGGGTTAGAGTTTCTGCAGGTTCCTGGTTCCCCCCAGATCTCAGATGTCACCCACAATGATAACAGAAGTTGAGTTCAAGATTCTGCAGGTTCTTGGCGTTCCCAGATCTCGGAAGGACTCAAGTCAAATCAGAGTAAATCCCTTCATACAGGGTAATCCAACGATAGGTTCCCTAACAGGTGCCTTCGTTTCCAGTCAAAGTCCCTTGGTATAGGGTAATCTAACGATAGGTTCCCCACCAGGTTCCTTCGTTCTAAATCAAAATCCCTTCATACAAGGTAATCCAACGATAGGTTCCCTAACAGGTGCCTTCGTTTCCAGTCAAAGTCCCTTGGTATAGGGTAATCTAACGATAGGTTCCCTACCAGGTTCCTCGTTTCCAGTCAAAGTCCCTTCATACAGGGTAATCCAACGATAGGTTCCCTAACAGGTGCCTTCGTTTCCAGTCAAAGTCCCTTGGTACAGGGCAAACCCCCAGGACCCCTTCGTATAGGGCAAATCCCCCAAATGTCACCCAATGTAAGGAGACAAATCACCGGCTACCTCAGTC
>JANUWG010000092.1:0-16081 GCA_025175695.1 Eugenia klotzschiana
TCGAAATATGGAGGCGGTGATTGTGGATGAGGAAGTAAGGGTTGAAGGGATAGATGATATTATAGGGTTCCCGAAACTGGAACGACTATTGATACGGAAGTGTCCCACGAAAAAATTCTTCTCATGTCCTAGTGGAAAGAGAGAGTTGGTAACCACTACTTCATATTCGCAAGATGCTTATTCCGACTCCTTCTTCGATCGAAAGGTGCGCATCCCTTCTCTTTAGATTTTTACCATAATAGCTATAAGCACGCTCTTTACGTAGCCAATAATAGCATCTCTCTGAGGATTTTTATTTCCTTGATTTTACTAGTTAAAATGTGTTCATAGATCACAACTACATCGTCGGAATAAAGCTACTAGTGAAAATTCATTCTTCCATCGCATCAGATAGATCATCAAGATCAGGCTAAATTTCTCAAAATTTTCATAGCTATGATCTAACGCATAACTCTTATGAGCAGGTTAGTTTACCAAACTTGAAGAAGTTATACCTCACGGAAATATCCTTCAAAAGGATATGGCACGATGAACTCCCTAGAAGTTCCTTCTGCAAATTAGCCACCCTCAGCCTTGAAAATTGCTCTGAGCTACTCAACGCCTTCCCTTCGACAGTCATTGGGAGATTGCACACCTTGAAAGAAGTCGAAGTTTTTGAATGTCCCTCGTTGGAATCGTTGTTTGATTGTGGGTCCCTTGATTCAAATACAGAACAAACGATTGTATTGCTCCCTAAATTGGAAAGAGTCGTCATTTACTGCTGTCCCTCTCTGCAATCGTTGTTTGATTGCAGGTCCCTTGATTCAAATACGGAACAAACAATTGTATTGCTCCCCAAACTGAAAAAAGTGAGCGTAAGTGAAGCAGGAAGGCTGAGGCACATGATGAAGAGCAACTCCCAAACAGTTTGGGCTTTTCCTAGTCTAAAGGAAGTCGCTATTAGTGATTGCTCCAAGCTAAGATATCTCTTCCCCTATTTTACGGCCGCAACCCTGGAGAATCTGGAGAAATTAAAAATCAGGAACTGCAAACAGATGAAGGAAGTGGTTCCCAAAGAAGAAGGTGGTCGATCAAAGGCAGATGTGATGAGTTTCCCTTCCTTAACACATGTGACTATTCGGCAGTGCCGTGATTTGGGAGCATTCATCTCGACTCCTACAAGTGTCCAGAGAGAGTTAGGCGAGACGGCCGAATAAAATGACGAATGGTCACAACCGTTGTTCAATGAGATGGTTTGCTCTATCCCTTGCTGTGGTCCTCTGTATTCTTGCATTATCATGTTTTAGAATGAATAATTTAATAATTTGCCACTATCATCCTCTCTCATATTAATCCTTGCGCAGGTTAAACTTCCCAATATAAGAAGTCTACAAATTGAAGGCGCTCAGTGCAAAGAGCTATGGAATAATCAAATTCCTGAAGATTCCTTTTGCAAATTGAGATTTCTTCTATTGGAGCACTGTGACAATCTCCAACATGTTGCCCCATCCCATATGTGGAAGAGACTGCATTGCTCTCTCGACATCCTACTGGTGGAATCATGTCGTTCGATCGAAATCATATTCGAAGGTGATGACACGGTTACAAAGAGTGGTACATTGAGGAGGCTGGTTTTGCGTGATCTTGAAAACTTGAGTCACATTTGGCAATCCAATGGTCTCCCAAACTTCCCGCTCCCAAGCTTGAGGTTCGTAGAGGTTCAGAGTTGCCTGCGCTTGAGAATACTTTTCCCGAACTTCATGCGGAAATTTCTCGGACAAATCCAAGAGCTGGTGGTGGAGTCATGTGAAGATATGGAACTAATTGCTGGCCATGAAGAATGTGAAGAAGCGACCGGTACAGCAATCACCTTCTCCGAGTTGACTATTCTTAGACTTTTCAAGTTGTCGAAATTCAGGAGCTTCTTGCCTGAGAAATACTCCGTGGAATTCCCATCCTTGCAAGTCTTGAGCAGAGTAAGATGTGGAACAGAGCCGGACCAAGGCCTTGGTGACTGGGGAAGCTACCAAAGGAACAGAGAATTTGAACTCTTCGATGAAATGGATAGTACCGATTAGTTTCATGTGAAGATATGGAACTAATCCTGTGAATAAGAGATTATGTCCGTGCATTCACTTGTACACTTCCCACGGAGTTTGACTATTTCCTTCAACATTCATTGCTTTGGTTTGTAGAGTTGCTATCAATGCACAATTCTAGTAAGTGACGGCCCATCGACACATTGTCTCTGAACTGACAAGCACGACGACCGACAAGAATACAAGATTTTATTAGTGGGTCCCAGTGACTTCGTCTAGATTTCTAGTCTTTCAAGGACAATAACAAGTGCGTTGCATCCAATTTCTCTGAGTGTCATCAACTCTAACTTTTGTTTCTTACTGCTTGTGATGGAACCAAAGTAACTTTAAATCTCCGTGGTTACAGTAGATCATATCTTTGAAAGTCAGAATGGGTCGACAAATGTTCAAACTAAATATTAGTTTCACACTAGGGGTAGCTTAGGTTGGTATATTATAATCCCCATATGGTGAAACCTTGAATAAACTGGTAAGCCTTTTAAATGATCAGGAGTTTTGGAAGTACAAAATTTGGTTAATCATCCCTTACCTTCTAACGACTTATGGTGAAAACATACAACTCTTTTATTACCAGTAACGATCATAGAATGTTATAAACTAACAAGATTCGAGAAAATCTTTAAACAAAAATCAAAATACCAAAATTCTCTCCATTTATTTTCCTTTGAAAGGGGACAAAAAAATTTGTGTAACTGCTTTCCCTCGCTTTCGGGAGACATCAAAAGGAAGGATGCTTCATCGTCGCCTAGAAAGGAAGTGGATTGAATCAGAGTGGTGAAGACGAAGCTCGAATTTGAAGAGTCGCTGTAGAGATGGTTCTTTGCTCCACATTGTTTGGTGTCGATCGCTTTGATTTTGCTTCTCTGATAGTTCATCAGTTGGTGAAACGAAAGAAGGCGTCACCGACGAGCTTGAGTGATCTGGTTCAAGCTGCGAGCTTCGCGCCCGTCAAGTCCGCAGTAGTCGGAGTTCAATTGTGTTGGCATAGAAGCACGGCCACGATCAGAAAGGCCGAAACCGGATAACGTCCGATTCTCTGCTATGGCTTGTGTTTTTTTTTTTCCTTTATTGTACCTGGAATCGAAGTTCAACCTTTTCTGTTCAAGGCACGTATCGGACCTGAATGAACTAGTTTGTTTGATTTCGAAAATCACTTGTTATTGACATTTGAGTCAGTCCACGAATCTAGATTTGAAGTAAATTAAAATTTTCTGTTCGATAAAATGCCTCAAAGGCATGACAGAGAGATCATCAGATCTGAAAACTTGTGGACATATATTAATTGGCCTCAACTGATTTGTTAAGAATTTGGATCCGATTATATCTATATTTCATCGTTATCGAATCTGAACATATGTTCCTGTGATATCTTTGTGGTGCTTGCCCTTGCCCGGAGAAGATGGTTCGAGTCCATGGCGGGCGCGTCAATTTCATACCAGTTCATATACAGATTGGGCCCAGTCCAAGTCCCCTCTTATCAGAGTAAATAATAATAAAAATAAACAATAAATATTCCTAAAATAAAAAATTGGAAATAGTTAGAGAAATAGGTTTTGATTAAGTTGTTAGATTTTAATATTGGAATTGGTTTAGATTCATTTAGACAGTTAAGCAAATTCGTGGCCTCCTTAGTTTAGTCTCTTTAGACAAAAATTGGATTTGATTTGATTGTAGCTCATGGGAGTTGCTGTCTTGGAGCTTAATAACAAGGTTATGTCATATTTTTTGCCCGACTCGTATCGGGTTACCTTATCGCACTTTACCTTTTTACTCGTTCTTCATTACCTTTTTAGATCAATTATTGTGATTCTTTCCTATGTAGTGATTTGCTCATTTTAGTTGAATGTTTAGGTTACCTTTTAGGATCATCCTAAACACTAATAAAACACCGTATGGACACTTAGCGGACAAGAATCTTAGAACTCATAATTCGGTAAAAAGATCATGTGGACAACTTGGTTGACAAATAATCAAGTTTGGATACTAAAATGACACTAATTAGATAACTAATGTAATCAAGTCACTCACCCTAGATCTCTTGTTAAGTAGGAACTTTAATTTTCATAAAATCTAACCAATCTCTTTAACCATCTTCAATGCCACAAGTTTATGATTCGTCTCTTTTGACCACTAATCTCGAACACAATATACAAAGTAGGCTCAAATATTTGGCAATCGCCCACCAAAACAAATCAATTGTCGCAAAATTCCCCACATTGTCCATTGAATCGAACTCCGAGAGGACCCTTCGCTATTGTTAGCAGCCACTTGGCGTGATTGTATCGAAAGCCCACCTCTCCGACTTGGCTACCCATTTGAGCCGGTTCAGCCTCTTGAAGTATCTCCCTCGGTTGCTCCCTTCGCCTTCGTATCGGTATCCTTGCCTCAAGCAACCTTCCTAGGGTAGGGTCGGCCCAGTCGGGCAATCAATTGCTACCACACCTGGGCGAGCAAGCTTAGGGTGAAACGCTGCAAGTCCTCGCCCAGTCGAACAATCGATTGCCTGGTTGAGTGCGGACGAGGAAACCCCCGGATCCTGCCTGAGCCACGTATTTGATAGTAATTATTGAAGCTGCCACTCTCGTTTTTGTCCTATAAATCTAGCGGCTAGATTCTCCCTTGTCCTCCTTTACGCAGGCTCCTCTCTGGTGCACTGCCATAGGGGGGAACCTTCTTGACCGTCAACTTGACCTGCGACGGCTCGCTGCCTGATTCGAGGAGCTGAATTATCGAGTCACCAGCTGGAAGCAACGTGAGGTCGACGCGGTGGACCGGGTTGGTGGTGTGGGAAGAGAGCCAGACTCCGGTGCAGTCGAGATGGAAGGCGCGATCGCACGTGGGGATCAAAGGGAGCCTGTTGTCTTCTTCGAATTCGTTCAGGCACATGATGCACTCCAGCCACGCCTCGCTGATCTTGTGCTCCTTGAAGGTGGAGTAGATGACGGTCGGGAAGGTCTTGATGATGGTGGGGTTGAGGCCACGGTGCAAGTGAACAGCGTGTCTTCGGGGACAATGAGCAACGGACGATATAGTACGACAGAGATGAGAAAGTAGAAGAGGAAGAGGAAGATGACACCACAGATGGTGAGAGCAACGGCAGTGTCGACGATATAGTTGCCCAGGGTGAATGAGGAAAATTCGCCGCTCAGTGGAGTAGACGCCAGTTGGGCGGTGGCGTAGGGAAGAGGGGCTGGGAGAACGAGATAATGGAAGCAGAGGACGGCAACACAAAGGAGATCAGAAAAAAAGATGTTGGCAACAAGGAGGAGAACGACGGCGTGGACAACGGGGGGCCAAAAAAGCCGTACACCAAGGTGGAGAAGGATGATTCACCGCTCGGTGGAAGGAAGAGAGACTGGGAGACTGAGGAAAAGGAAGAGGGCAGAGGTGGCGGTGAACCTCTGCCATGTTGGTTGTGGATGTAGAGTTCATTCAACTTTTAAAGCGTGCGACTTATACGATCTTCTAAATGTCAAACATATATCGTACCAACTAATTCCTCTGACCGAAAACTGCTCCATGCTCAATCGGTTCTTCCAATTCCTTGAGATTTCTTCCAATTTACAGGGATCGTTGATTACCCACATGCGAATGCGGAAAGGCATCCCCAAGGAATATGAGGAATTTCGGGTCGGCCCTTGAGCACGCTGGTCTCACGAATCTGGGCTAATGAGCGTAATTTGGAGTTTCATATTCAGCCCCCCCTCCAATTCTAAACTTACTGAGCCCAATTCAGATTAGACCCATGTTAAGCCCATTACCCATGACTATTCTGGCTAGACTTTCCCTTCTAGTTTGTTGTCGGGATCTTCTTGGAGCTTTTTGCGAACCAAAGCTCTTCAAGCTCTTCGTTCCTTGTGCGATTTGACGACAAACTACCAACTAACGCATGAGATTTCCAGAACTTCAAAAATAGCAGCCATGGATCAACGTATCGAAATGTTAATTTGTAAATCAATCTGTGTTCCATCATCAACCGCCTCCGTCAACTCCATCGTCACCATCCATCTAGTGAAAGGAATTTCCATATCGCCATACGTTTGTGGAATATAAAAAACTACCAAATCTAATAAGAGCAATCTCAAGACATTATTGATATTCGGTGAATTGCTTACTGGCGGCTTTCGCTCATTTTCCTCGCCATTGTTCACCATGAGAAGATCATCCAATTAGAAATGCAGGAGAGAACAGAGGCATGGCCGGCGAACATTGTGTATGGTCAGATAGAGAGAATCAAAAGTGTTGCAAACCCTCCTCCTCCTTGGCGTGACCACAACGAAAACTCTTTTAATTTCTTTTGTGGATCAATATCTTTCAATTTTTTAACCAGGATTTTTATGATATCCACAATCAATAAAAAAAAAAACAGCTTCTACTGCATCACTACAATAATTATAAGAGTATGCTGACCAATTGATTATGTCGGGTTATTTATATTTTGGCGTATCCATGTAAGTATATTTTACCATCGAGTAAAACTATTTTTGTTCTAGGTGATCGCCCGAATTAAGAGGGTTGCTTTTTTTTAAGAATATTTGTTATTGTTAGTCGTAAAACAATATTTACAAATTCGGGGCTAAATATATAATTGTGTATGGTCATGCGCCAATTAACGTATTGCTTTTCGGATTTTTCAGCAATGGTTTTCATTTCTATTGCACTAGGTATCATTTACTGATATTTTTTTACTTGAATAATACTAGCGTTCATGCATATGAAGTTGTACTATCATCTGGCATCCGCAACATATATGTATGATCGCATTACCATACATATACTTACATATACACTTATGTTCACAAGTCATCAATGACACTGAGGTTTTTATAAGAACTGTCACGGTGAGGTGCTGAGAAATAAATAATGATTACGGTTAATACTTTTTCATAAAGAAAAAACAAGAAAAAAAATGCATGTTTTATGAACCTTTAGTTTCTTGGAATTCAATTATGAATCGTCACAAGAATAATAGAGATATGTCTCTTTGATAACAATGGAGTGTCTAGAACTCTTTGAACATCCAACTAGTCTTCAGCGGGGTATGGTGATCCCTCCGCAAGTGTGTAATCCTAGCAGTGCAAGTGCGGTGATTCAATTCCAAGCATTGAACAAGTAGGATAAACACACTGATCACATTAATGGCGACAAAAAAAAAAAAGAAGAAGTAGAATTTTATGATTTAATAATGAGCTTCATGAGAATTTCAAGCAAAACCATATTAGCGAAGGAAAGTTTCTGTAATGGTGTTTGCCTACGTGCTCATGACTTTCTCATGAAGGCTAGCTTTTCATACATCAATAGAAACGCGGGTCTTCAAAAATTCTCTCATGGAACAGTTCCGGATTTGGGCCAGAATCATAAATCCGAAACGGGTTGATATGGTGGCTCTAAATGGATTCAGATTTTTATTTCTTATGTCTTATTAAAAAAATGCATATTCGATTTATTGGCAAAAACTCAGGTGCGAGCAGATATTCTTAAAAATGCAGTTGCAATCCATGTGAAAGGGCAACAAAGTCAAGTCATAACGGTGAATCCTGTTTCCAACTTTGAGAATCTGGTCTTGGTCCAAAAAGTTACCGTAGAAAAGTAACGTTGCACAAGAGAAAAATCCTTTGCGTGTTGATTGACAATCAAGATGCGTGACCTATTCTTAATTTATCTCAGTGTTAAGAGTTTTTTGCCACACTGAATTCATATAATGTACGTCGCCTTTCGTCTTGAATCAAAAAGGGAATCTCCATTTTAAGATAAGGCTAAGCTAGTGACGATCAATAATTCAAATTCAAATTATCTAATCTTGTAACGATAGCTTAGAGCTTAAATAAGACATCACTTCTCAACAAATATTGACCTTCCGGTGAATCCTGCATGACGTGCAAGAGCTTGAGGCCAAATCTAGATAGGTTTGCGACTGTGGTGAATTCTTTGAATCAAGTTATTCACAGAGATTGTTTTCATGATTGTTGATTGTTTTCAGGTTTGGCGCTTGGTCCATTATCACTTTTTTTTTTCCTGGTTGGGTGAAGCAGAGAAAACCAATCTTTGTCTGCATGAGAAATGTTAAATGCTCAAAATTTTCAATTGTACCATACACTATAAATAGTGTCGCAGTTATGCCATCAGGCCTTCGGCCTGGTGATGCGGGGATTCAGTGGGCTAGGTGTGTGTCCTTGGATCAGATCCAAACGTCTTGTCCGTGGATCTCATGTGTTCGAAAGATAGCACCTTTATCCGGCAACTAGTCGAAATTACATTTGTGTAGCGTTGATGTATTAGGGACCATGGAAAGACTAAACAAAGAGCAGTACAAGACGAGAGAGTGAGAGAGAGAGAGAGATGGTAGAGTCTTCTTTAGCGAAAGATGATTCTTTAGTATTTTTCTTTTTTCCTATTTTGAGAATTCTTTTTCACTTTATTTAAAGTTTCCAGAGTAAAGGAATGATGAGAACGGTCGAGAATTCCAATCTTGTTTGCAAATAGATATGACCGCTTACTTGCTTGTCCGACAATTGTAGGAAATTTATAATCATTATCAAGATTTTACTAATGTCCAAACAAATTGATAAATTATCAACTCTTATAAAATTTTACGGGCGTATTAAAAATATATTACCAATACGATAAAGCTATCCCCATATTAAACTAATACAGTGGCCGACCAACTTCTAAGAAATTTTACAACTGTTTTTTTCAAATATCATAGCTGCATTATCAAGTTTTTTCAAGTTGAGAAAAAAGAGAGAGGAACAAATAAAGATGAGATATAGAACATAGGATTAAGATAGGTTTAAGTACACTACAACCGTCAAAACTTGTGTATGGCGTTTATTTTAGTGTCAAAACTTTCAAAATAATTATTTAAGTGCCAAATTTTTTTAAAAAATGATCACTTCAGTAAATGTCAACTTTTTTTTTTAAATGCTTACTTCAGTGCTAATTCTATCGAACCACGTCAGCTCAAATCGGAGGTGGCATTGAAGTGAGCGCCTTTCAAAAAATTTGATATTTAACTGGTCGTTTTGAAAGTTTTGACGTTAAAGTGAATGCCCTACAGAAGTTTTGACACTTGTAATGTACTTTAACCCATTAAAACATGACAAAGAGTCCAGAAAAAAGCAAATCTGTTGTGGTCCCACCGAACTCATCGTGCAAGGGGAGAAGGAACTCATTTTCCATTTCCCTCTCTTTCTTCCCACTTTTAAGAGGAATGTATTTGGTGGGCCCCACAGGAACATTTTTGTCTTCCCACGTCCGGCCTCAGGTGCCGACCCGCCGCACCCTCTAACGTAAGGATTGCGAGGCCAAACAACGGATGAAATTCAAGGTCGGTTGCGTTTCCTTTCACTCCGTTCCGATCCGTTCATGTTAGGTTGCCAAGCGTGCGAGGTGAAAGTGTAGCGAGAGCAAACTCGTTTGGTGGAGAGGTCACAGGAGAGGCTCGGAAACGGAGCTCAAGTGTACTGAGTTTTGATGGGTTCGCTTTAATTTATGCTCCAATTGTTTCACGAAAAATGAATGATTTGAAAAATATTTTATAAAAAACAATCCTTTGCGTCACAACAATGCCACTAGCCGAAATAGAATCTTGTCACGCATGAAAGACGAGTGAAAAATGATGAATTTACCTTACTTATCGTTTACAAAAAATGGGCGAATGAAAAATATTTTCATCATTTACGAAAATATACAAATATAAATTGTTATCGACAATGAAAATATTTTTTATTGACCAATTATTTTCAGCGATACAAGCGTTTATCTTTAGAAAAATATCTTCCAAATCATTCATTTTTTGAGAAATAAACACAAACTTAATTTTAATTTTGTTTTCATTTCTCTTTTCCAAATATCACGGGGCGTGGATGAGTCGGCCCCTCGTGGATCGAAGCTTTGCTGTGGATTTTGTCCACTTGTGATGTGAAAGTAGGCTCTCCTGAGTTTTCAGTGATGAGTAATTTGATTTCCCTCTAGGTGGTGATGAGTCTTTACTACTCTTGATCCCGTAGGGTATGATTTCGTAAGAGTTGGTGCTATGCTCCAGTGTAGATAAAGCCATTGGTGTAGCTGTTGAACTGAAATGTGATTTTGCTGGACTCACGTTAAGGAAATTATTGTGGGAAGCAACAAATTTGTTGACACGCGCACCCAATTGGGAAAATTACCAAAAAATCCTAAACACGTTGTATTTGTATCCTCTTAAACCTTTTAATTTGGACGAACTTAGGCCTCAACATTTTGATAATTTATCAAGTCGTTACGATCATCAAGAGGTTGTGGTCATATCTTGCTCTCTTTCTGCGTTTATTATAATATTCGCTTTCACGGGCGATTTTAAGCTTGGACTCTTCAACTTGTCCAGAAGCTTTATGTTATATCAAACCTATCATGGGTGGAATTTCCATAAGTTTTGATACCGAATGAGATTATCTGCAGTTGTCATTTCATTCTACTATTTATGGGGCTCCCAAGGGTTCTTGCTCTCTTATTTCGTCTTTAACCGCCATGCTTTCACTTGTCAAGGGAAACTCAATGTCGACAACCAAGTACAACTTCTTCACATTTATATCTAAAGGGTTGTTTGAACAGGTAAATCAGTGTGAAATCTTTGGTGCCACAGCGTTTATGGTTTCTCATACCCATTGCACATTTTGTAAATGTTGTTTTTATGTTGGTGCATTACTGGCCATGGGCCATTTCGATTGCCTTGATGCCTGAAATCGTATATGTCATCGAATTGATAGTTCAGGTGGGTTTGCTAGCATGTACTTTCTCGTGATATCAATTTTGTCGGCGATAACTTTTAAGTACGTCGAAATATTCTCAGATCGTACTGGCCAAGCTAATTGTATGATTGAGCATTAAGACTAGCATACTCTTGGGCAACATCATTTTAGAGCTTTTTATATGATTTCCAATCGAGTCTAAATTTGTCATGCGACATTATCTTGGTCATAACTATGATGGTTTTGTGGTGTTCATCTACTTTCAAGTTTCAATTGCACTTATTTGCAATATATGTACTCCATATACTACACATTTAATAGCTTGTTTCTAAGATTCTGTGCATTGGGAAATCTGGTAGTTCTTTTCTTGTGATACGATGGTTTATGCCAATTCATGCCAAAAAGTGAATATTCGGGAGCGGAAAATGAAGCACCTAGCTGGTGATAGATAGAATGGAGCGGATGTGCTTTTCATCCTCAGGAAAATTACCAAAGGTGTCTCGGACATATTGGAATTGTGTCATTTCAGTCCTAACATTTTTTATTGCTAATTTAATCCTAAGCCTTTCACATTTTTGTCAATTCAATCCATTTGGCCGGTCGGCGCTAGCGTTGATATTTTTTAATAATATTTTAATATGTTCTTCTTTTCTTTCTCATTTTTTTTCCATTCTTTCTCTCCTTTTTTTTTTTTCCTGTATGGTTGGCGAGGGTTACCGGAGCTTGCAAGTCATTTGAGCAAGGGCCACGAAGCCCTCCCCGGCCACGGTCCTTGCCTCGGCTAGACTTTTCAACCATCGCCATTTCAATGTTCGATATGTGATTGAGATGTTTCTGTATGTTTTCACGATTATATACGCTTGTGAATTGCGGAAAGTTATGGGAAAGAATGCCTGCTCTGTAATGATCACCTTATTACTTGTTTTCATGTCGGACCCTTCATACTTTCACGGGCTTTTCAATCATGGGTTTACCATATTTGGTTACAATGAGGAGAGGTAATCTGGGTGTGAAGACTTGGGTTAGATGGGGAAAGGGACGACCAAAAAGACATGGAAAGATACGACGAAGAAAGATGTGGACCACATAGAGGTTACGTCAGAAGGCATGGTGCAAATTGCTAGCTTCACTTAGAAGGATAAGGCTTTTCTAGTTACATAAGAAGACATGGGAACGTGTATCTTTCGAAGGATTGGACCTTTGAAAGTGGGAGGAACCTGCCATGAGAACCTCTTCTATTGTAGGTGTAACGACCCGGTCCGACGAGAGCGGAGAGTGGTTGCCGGGGCTAAAGGGTCCGAATAAGGAGTGGCTCCTAGCAGGCTTCTAGGACGGTGAAAGGGCCAGAAATGAACCGAACTGTGCACCATATAGGGAGAGTGATTCTGGAATATATACGTGAACACTGGAATTACCTACACACCTGCTTATAGCTCCAATGATGGAATGCTGATGGATCCAAATTATGGATTTTATGACCAGTTTTGGAATATTTATTATAAAACATTCTTTTACTTACTGTGTAGTAGATTAAACCACAAGCATTTGCCCTCAGTTGGCTTTTTGTGAGGTCTAAGCAGCTATTGTCTTCTCTGCTTCTGTGAACTAAAAGTAACATGTGCTCTGTTTACGCACTTGTACCACGAACTAAGCAATGGCTTCCTAGCATGCACTATGCAATCATGTTGTTCTCCATTTCTTCCTTACAAACTTCAGAGATTTACCTTCCAACAGGAAATTTTTTTTGGCCAATTGCGGGTGAAGTGCAGTGTGAGCAACCAATCAATTTTTTTTACACGTTCACTGGCAATCTTATACATCAAAAGCAAACTTTACCTCTCACCCCAAATCAAGTTCTGTTGCGGGTATCGTTGCTTTTCTGCTTGTTTATTTTCCTTGATTTAGTTTGTAGGTCTTCATTTTTTTTATTCATTGTGTTGTTATAATGTCTTCTGATGTATGAATTTCTTACTCAAGTTCTCTGCATCTCATGTAAATGTTTGCCTTAGAAATACATTCGATCATTCAATTAATGTGGATTTAATGTATTCTTCTGCTTCTAGATTTTATTTATGTTGATATGGACTCTTCATTCACGGAACTATGGCACCGTGCCATAACATGTTCTCAGGGATGCAGTCTTAGGAACACTCAATACATTGTTGGTGCTGTCATTTTTACTGGTCATGAGACTAAGGTATGCTTCCAGAAATCTATTCAGACCCCTGTTTTGGTCCTTCGTTAATTTCATTAGTAGCGGGGTTCTCTGATGCGATGAAACAGATTTAATTCTGCTGATGTGAAAAATGGTATCTCTGCAACGCAAATAAGCCCTGAATTGTGGCAGGCATTCTCCATCTATCTCGAGAAAACTGGTTTTATCAGGTCCATCTTTTTGTTGGCACAAATAATTGCAGGTTGTGATGAATGCCCTGAATGTCTTTTCGAAGAGAACTACATTAGAGAGAGAGCTGGACAAACTTACACTCACCCTTCTTGCTGCTCTCTTTGTGATGTGTGCCCTGGGAGCCATCGGCAGGTGCGGCGATTTCCTGCCATGAATTATTACATGAGATTACTTATTCAGCCACAGAGAGAGAGAGAGAGAGAGAGAGAGAACCTGTGACTCTCCTATTGCTATAATTTCTCGTCATTATCTGCACATGAACTCATACATGGAGTTATGCAGTGCTACTTTTATAAATCACAAGTATTATTACTTGGGACTGGGCCTATACAGAGAACCCGTTTCTCCACTATTGTCCCGATATCTCTGTACGTATCCATTGAGGTTAGTCTTCCAGGCGCTTGTGACCTATACAGATGCACAAGTGGTCTTGCTCCACAGCAGAATTTACTTATCTAAATGTTATTCTCTTGCGTCCACATTCATTTTGTGTTTGTCCTTCTTTTATGCAAACTTCAGATGATCAAATATATTCAGTCCACGGCATATATCAACAGGGATTACCGCATGTACCATGATGAGACCGATACCACCGCAATAGCAGCTAGGACTTCCAATTTAAATGAAGAACTCGGACAGGTAGATGGGTATTATGGTTAAGTTCTTGGCAATGAGGTCGTTCTCATAATTATGCTGTACAACCATAACTATAACGGCCTTGTTATACTTTATAGAAAAGATAAAGCTGTTAGAGAGGTTCTTTGTCATTTGCCATTATGGTTTCACCACGGCCATGTCAAGAAATTGCTTTTTCAACTATTAATTATGCAATTTGCTGCTTGGTACAGGTGGAATATATATTTTAGGATAAAACTGGAACTTTAACTAGAAATATGATGGAGCTTTTCAAGTGTTCAGTTGGTGGGGATGGCTGGGGCACAATGGACTGGCAAGAGAGTGGAGGTATAGTGGGACATTTCACTCGAAAATTTGTGACGCATCTCTATCAATGGAAAAACTTATGTGGCATCATCATGCAGATGCACCAGTCAGCCAATGCTGTCCACGAGAAGGGTTTTAATTTTGATGATGCAAGGCTCCTGCTTGGAGCTTGGACAGATGAGCTGGTGGTACATTATAAGGCAAATTGCCCATCAGCTTTTTCTCAGTTCGTGAAGGTTTAAAATCAAAGTATGCTGACATTTAGGATACACTTTGACTGATATTGTTATCTATTTTAGGAGCGCTAGTTTTTACCCATTCATGCTATATGGAAAAATTTGGACTATAATTGCATAGTCAAGTTGATAGGAGTCCCAGAAAACATGGCTGTTAAAATCCGTACTGGATCTTAAAATCTTATGATTTATGATCTAAAACCTTAAGGAACTGTCCCAAGCTTAAATAGGATCTTGAGAGATGGCCGAAGTTGATTACTACAATCAGCGGGACTCGATCTGGCTTGTTGATCTCGTTACGTTTGGGGTTTTAGAAACCAGTCCAGCCTAAGGACCGTAACATTACTTATAACTTAGCAAAGACATCGATTTCATACCAGAGGCTGACCTAGGATTTGTCCTCCCCTCACCTAAAAATGCACGAATGCAACTGGACAGAAGTTCATGACTTTTCCAGAAAACCATTTTCTGCTATTGATCAAAACTAGGAAGGACAAATAAGCTAACCTGTTAAGTATTGGTGATCACTACTACTGCAAATACAATGATCTATCAGTAGGAGGACAACATTAGCCATACAAAATCTTGAAGGAGTTTCTGGAGGAGTGGCCATCTTTTTGTCGCAAACAAGGAAAGGCCCATCGTCTCAACCGGAGCAAAAGTAGTTGACGTGCCAATTTGATCTCCGCCCCACATCGGTCGCGCAAGACTCAAGCCTTCTTCTTCTTCTTCTTCTCCTCCTCCACAATCTTGTCCTTAGAAATGGGAAAGAGATATATCTCTTTCTCATAATGCTCATAAAGGAAGATAACCAAACCTGTTTTAGACACATGTTCAGCTCGTGCATATGTATTTTTGTGTGTGCACCATGTCCAAAGTTATGCTAAAACAGGTTTGGTTTTCTTCCTTCATTAGCATTATGAGAAAGACGTTTGATGTGTGATCCTATTAGATTAAAGATCTTGATTGAAATGTTAATGATTGAAAGATCAACTGTACACTTCGTACGTAAGTTGCAATTAACCAATGGAAGATGTTAACAAGCAATTTAGGCCTGGTAGCTTAATTTCTTGAAATGTTATGCATTTGGGATTATGCTTTTGGATATAACCAGCTATGACAGAGATGCTCTCCAAGATCTAATTTTCGTTCGTTTCCTTTTACTGATCCATGTTGTATGTAACCACGATGCAAGTGTCTGAATGGGGAGTACTTGCAAAGCAAGTTTAAATCTTGAGAATTATTGTGAGTGACCTCGTTTTCTCCTATTAGAAGCTTCAAATTACATGCTAAATCTCAGAGATTAATTATGATGAAGTTCTGGCTACCTTTTGTTTATGCTTTATATGGCTTTATTGATTGAGTAAACAGAAATATTTGTAATATCTGATCTGCGTCTCCCTTCTCTCTTAAAGAATGCTGATATATTCTTGATCTGCAGGAGTTTTTCAGGTGCCTTGCTATATGTCATACTGTTTTACCAGAAGGAAATGATTCTCCAGAAAAGATAACATATCAAGCTGCATCACCTGATGAAGCTGCACTGGTGCTTGCTGCAAAGAACTTTGGCTTCTTCTTCTACAGGTTTGCCCTTACTACATCTGCCCATGATGAATTCTTTCTTTAATTTTATAGCTTTCTTTGGCTACTAATGAGGGAGTTTTTTTTTTTTTTTTTTTGGGGTGAGGATTA
>JANUWG010000093.1:0-16029 GCA_025175695.1 Eugenia klotzschiana
GAGAGGAAGGGGAGGTGGAGAAGGGCCATTGGCCGCAGCTTCCGAAGAGGAAGCGGTAAAAGGGGTCGCAATTGGCTCGGCCACCGCCACCGCCACGTCTAGGTGATCGGCTTCTCTTGTCTTGGGTTAGCACAGATTCTTCTCGTGCGGTCGCCGGGATTATGAGAAGCAACGACGCCAGCACTAGAGCCACGACTCTGACGAACCTCTTAGCCCTCCTCATCCTTGTTTTGTCGACGTCTCCTGACTCGACGATGCTCTCATCTCTCTCCTTCTCCCCTTCGGTTTCAACTTTCGCCATGAAACCTGGTGGTTTTTTATAAGGGAGCTTGAAAAAAAAAATCGAGGGTATGAGCTGCATGCATGTTGTCGACCGTAGCTGAATATATTCTCGAGATACGTGCATACGGTTGTGCATATCGGAGTAGTAAATACGTCGAGAGAGATTCAACTCTCTTGAAACCCTCTTTAAAAATGGGGCTGAACTTGGTAATTACGGCGAAAGGAAGAGGAAGAGAGGGGGGGTTGGTTCGTTTTGCATCGGTTCATGTGCCATTTTGAAGACGATGAAACCCTCTTTTAAATGCGATTGTGCAGTAGAAGCAGGGCCTGCTTTCGCCTTCAATTCCATCGTTCATCGATGGCTCTTCCCGTGTTTAATGCTGGGCAGCTTTGCTTTCTCTCGAGGTTGTCTCGTTGGTTTGGATTTGGCCAAAAGGGGGGTGTGATCATTCCACTCAATCAAGCAAATCACACGAGACAGAGCAATTCATAAATGGGTCATTGGGCACAAAACTCGGGCAAACTGAACTATTCCTAGCGTAAATTAACCAGGGTGAGTTACGAATTGAACTAGTGATTCCTCATGGTAGCGCGAGCCCTGGTAAGTGTCGCTGTAAAACGAGACGAAAGAGAGAGAGAGAGATGGCCAAGGGGTGAATTGAATTTCAGAGCTAGGCCCATTGGCATGGAACGCAACCTGTGTTGGTCCCAGTCATTGCAACTGATGGAGGAGGAAGAATTTGGTGGGTTAGGGTCAACATGTGTCCGTGTCTCTCGATCAATCACGAGCGGACATGTGTCCTGTCGTGATAGTGGAGAGAAAGACAAAAAGACAGAAGAGAGAGAAGGGTCGAGAGAACACGTGTCTTCTCGTGATTGGCCGAGGCACACGGATACGTGTTAGCCCTGACTCACTTAATATTTTTTTTCCTAATTCAGTAGGACTAGGAGAGACAGGAACATTGTCTAACAAACCGGTGGTAGTTGAACTTCTTGGTCTCTCTTTTCCCTTTTCAAGCGAGTTGCATTTATCTCTCCCCACTTTTAAATGATATATCCTTTTCAGGAAAAAATAAATAATTTATTTTTCAAAAAATCATAATTTTTTATTGCTTAAAGTAATTAATTGATCAAATAAATTTCAAATATCAATAATAATTTATATCTAAATACGATAAGATTATTTATCGTTTGTTTATTTTTAAAATTGGCACAAATAGTTTTCTTAAAAACAAAATTAAATTTCATTCCTTCCGAAACGGATGGAGTCTAAACGTCCGTGCACGCATTTCTCCAGCAAATTCTACCCACTGTACATCAGAGAGAGAGAGACAGAGAGATGAGGACGAGGTGGTCGAGCAGATGGAGAAGAAGCATTCCTACCCAAAAAGCTTCGACCTGGGAAATCCGCCTCCTATCGATCCCCAACCCATCATCAACGCAAAGCCACATATTCAGGTGAAAAGCTTCATTCCTGTTAGCTGATCTTAAAAAGGAAGAGAGTATCTATCTATAGTATCTGACATCTGTTGCCAATTCTGTATCTCTTTCTCTTTCTCTCTCCACCCTTCTCTTGTAGTTCTGGCTAAGCCAATTCTACAGTACCTATTGCCCCTTTCCCAAGTTTCAATATTGTGTCGTTATGTGTGTTTTATGCTCCTTTTGGTACCTTATTTATGATTTCGATTTATTTTGGAACTGTCCTTTTTCTTGATGGCGAACTTTTCCAGAATAAGTTGGGTAAAGCCAGCGTCACCAACAAGTACAGGAAGGTGGTTAAGGCAAACCCAAGCCCCGTGGAGAAGCAAGCCGATTCACAACAATCACCCATAAATCCAGATTCTTCTTTGATGCCCCCTGCACTGTGCACAGAGAGCAAGATCATCACCGTCGAGAAAGGGAAGGACGCCAGTGAGGCTGAGGCAAGTCCTCAAGGTATGACCTTGCTGCATAACCTGTCTTCCTTCTTATCATGCCAGCTTCAGTGCATGGAAGTCGATTACCTGATATTAATTTTGAGGGCATACCTAGGATCTTGTTGTTTAGATAAGGAAGCTGTTATAAAATCAGAATTATCTGTGGTAAATATAGAGACTAGGATCTCAGCGATAGAAACTACAGACCCTGAAAGCGGGTTCACGTTGAGGTTCCTAGCATCATCTGCATCGTACCTTCAAATGGAGAGCTTTATATCATGACCACCTTTCGAGCTTTGCTTAATTGAGCTTCGATCGAGTCTAGTTGTTTATTTATACGTTTCTAATAAAGGGTTGTGGGATATTTTTGCTCTTTTGGCGGTAGAAGGTCTCTAAATGGATGCATTTGCATATCTAAAATTTAGGTGATGCCGAGAGTGGATCGGCGAAAGCAAAGTTGTATGAGTTATGTGCTGCAAACTGGTGGAAGCTCCCTTGCTTTGAGTGCTACAAAGAGGAAGGGCCGAGCCACTTGAGACAGTAAGCTTGCGTTAATAGCAATGGGAGTTTCATAATAGATTTGGGACGGATTAAAGAATCATGATCTGTTCTTAAGTTTTTAAGAAAGAGGGACTAAAAAATTCGACCGGTGTTTGATCTTGTTCTCGACACCATTACCAATTGCACATGCACTACATGCTTCCGAAGGTAATTTTCCTGTCGCGATGTGTCTGCAGATTCTCATTCAAAGTAACTACAGAGGTTAAAGATGAATCCCGAGTCACGATAGTAGAGTGCTTTAGTGCGCCGAGGTCAAAGAAAAAAGCTGCCGCAGAGCATGCAGCTGAAGGGGCACTCTGGTACCTGAAGCATCTGGGGTATTCTCCGAAGAAAAGGTGAAAAGAAAAGAGAGAAATTGCGATGGTTTATTGATTTAGTTAGCCGCTGTTCAAATTCTTTCTTGCTTGCCGCTGCAAATAGTAACTGTGATGGGGGTTCGTTGTGATGATATGTCTCGGCTCGTAGGGTGGGAAAGTGACACTGCTTTGTTGTGTAAATTATTGATTCGCGACACTAATGCGTGTTGCTTTTGTTCCTTGGTCCTGCTGGCATTCCTTGATGTGGCTTTTGGCCCTTGACCAACCGTGAAGTTTGTTCCAGTGGCGCTATCATTTGGTATGGATGATTGGAGTCGTCATCCTATGACTTGATCTGAACATAAAAATGGCAGTTACTTTGCATCTGCTTTTGCTCAGGATTTTTGTTTTTTCTGGTCAAATAACTAGTCACATACGAAATTCACAGAATGATAACATCCGGCTCTTCATACTGCGCTTGGACTTCTTCACATTCGAAATCCCTGTAAATGCTTTATGTGCTTAATAGTTACGTACAATGGCTGTAAGGTGGGTTCGCCTTGTTGAAGGATGCTCTAGAGATGCACCACCACCACCGCTCAAGAACTGAGTCGTCGCCGTCTTCTTCTTCTGCTTTTCCCTTTTGAAAGCATAAATTTCGGTTAGATGAAAGAAAAGTCTGACTAGAAGCCAGGGTTACTGGTGAGACAGATGCTTTCTCTGAAATTGACCAGGAATACTGAACGCCTAAGGATTTACGAAATTAATATTGCTTTGGGGGATGTAATGTCAGCGATGTTGCGGCCAAAGCTAGCCATGACTTCTCCCCTGGAGGAGCAAGTGGAAGAAGCCAAAGGGTTTGTTTTTGATTTTATAACGGTACTTCCATAACCTGCATTTTCGAAAAAAATCGATCTAATCTCATGTAAATACCAGGAAAGAAGGTTTCTCTCCCGAGCACACGCAATGGAGCCGTAGATTTCTTAAATTGCATTGATTTCTCCTAAGTGCGTTGTAGATTCTTATGCATGACTTATATCATTTGATGATACCAAGATAATTATGTTCCGCCTTTTCACATGTAAGAAAAAACTACAAATCAGTAGCTCCTGCTGAGGAAATGCTTGGATACCTAATGATGGATACTGTATAACCGCGAAGCTAACAAGCATACAAGGATTAGAGGTAAATATATTGGCACTCCATACTGACAGAACATCATAGTTCTCTCCATTGTTCTACTCATGATTGCCTGTGGCAATTTCTTGATGTATTATTCCCCAATGGCATCTAATGAAAAACAAAATGAAAATAGCGGTATCAATATAGTTCCTCTTTCTATCTCTACGGCCAACGCCTGTAAAAAAAAGCAGTCATCAGCTAAAACTTCGCCACCTCAATCAAACGGTATAATGCTGTTGAATTGTCTCGATGTCGAGGCCCTTAAGTTTGACAACCGATTCAACATGCCCCTTGAGGGTATGAAGCTCTCTTAACCTGGGGAAGTATAGAAACAGAAAAAAAAAAATCAGGATTTCTGGTAAAAAAAATGTTAAATTTAGACGTAATTGGTTTCTTCCAGTCTGTACCTTGCAACCTCAGCACGTTTCCTAGCCTGTTCAGCAATTTCGGACAGCTCTGCAAAGTTGGTTTTATCGGATGTTTCAGGTGGCTGGAGGCCGTGTAGCGTGCGTTGATCCCTTGCCCATTGAGCCTCTCTCTCTTCTTTTCCATAGTCTTTCTTTGTTGTGAAAGCCGTCTGCAAGGGAGAAATTTATGCAGTGCTAAGCAAGCTACAAATAACGGACTGCAAGAGAGGCATAATGTATGAAAATCTGTGCAAATTCGTGTTTGCCAACTTCCTTCTCACAAGAGAAACGCCCGGGGAATAAGTACCTTATTCTGTAGTAAATTATCCCAAGCCCTGCCGCTCAGTGCGTACCGGATGATGAACTTGAGAATATCTAGAGGGATATAAAAGATAATGCTGTACAGCCATATGACACCAGCCCATCCCCAGCCGATGCCATGCATTCTCGCAAAACCCCAGTTTGCATAAACAGCTAGGAGAGTAGCAATCTGATAAGCATAAACCAAATCAATGAGTCATCAACCTGTTGCTGTTCAATGATATTATATCAGTTATCACCATCAAGTTTTCATTCCTCACCAGTTGTGCAACAAAGAAGGCTGATATAAGCAGGAGACCTGGGCGTTCAATGTATGACCAGCTGCGAGATCGAGTAACAAAGATGAGTGCCTGGCTCACAATACTCACTTGGAGGTAGACAGCTGCTGTAAGCTCATAGGAATTGTCCCTAATTGACCTCACTCCAAACTTGTCCTGTGAAGTCAGGTAATTAGTTAAAAGCTTCATTCATAAAGGAGAAAGGCCAAGCCGCAAGTTATTCACATATGCAGTCCGGAAGGAAGCATTCGTCACATGCGACTAATTATCCATTTAACATATATGCTTACCGAGAAGAAGTCAGTTTTATGTGCAACCCAGAAGAAAACAACAGTCATGACAGCTAAGTAGGATCCAAGGACAATGCCCGTAGCAAAAATCTCCCTGAGCTTCCAGGAGTCAGGTACGGGAGATGGCTTCACCCTATCTTTAGAGATGGTCATGATAGTTCCATCATTCAATATGGCAATGATCAACACCATGAAAGGTGAAAAATCATACTTCCATATAAGAGCAAGCAACAGAAAACCCAGCACAATACGGATTGTAATTGAGACTGCATAAATGGTGTAGTTTTTCATTCTCTGGAAGATTGCTCTGCTTGTTAAGACAGCACTAACAATCACACTCAACCCTGGCTCGGTGAGTACTATGTCAGATGCGCCTCGGGCAGCATCAGTTGCATCAGCTACAGCAATTCCAATGTCTGCCTTCTTCAAAGCTGGTGCATCATTGACGCCATCACCAGTCATCCCGCATATGTGCTTCCTTTCTTGTAGCCTCTTCACAATCTCGTACTTGTGCTCTGTTTGTATAACACAAAACAGTTACTATCTTTCAGCCAGTTTGATGGCAAAGTTACATTCAAGCAAATAAGAACTTGAGTATAAAATCGCTTGCGAGTTGGAGAATATGGCTATGCTTGCCCCATATCATGAAATCATCACATTCTCTTTATAAGTCTATTACGCAGAAGTAAGTGCCATATGACAAGATCAAACCAGGAAAGACGCCAGCAAAGCCATCAGCCATCTCAATTAGCTCATCAACAGGGAGGGCAGCAATTGATTCATCCTTGTGCTGGCCCAGGAGTGAGGAGGAGGGATACATGTTAGTCCCCATCCCTAGGCGGCGACCGGTCTCCTTGCCTATGGCTAACTGGTCTCCAGTGATCATCTTGACGTTGACTCCAAGGTTAAGTGCTCGCCTGATGGTCTCTGCACTATCATGTCTTGGGGGATCAAAAAGAGGTAACAGGCCTACAAATTGCCAGGGTTCTCCAGCACTATCCTTGGTTTTCTCTGGCAGAGTCTGCGGGCGAAAAGAATTATCACCATGAAGTTAAATTCATTGTAACTATGGTAATCAAACCTAACTCTTGGGTAAACTTGATGCTCACTTGTTTAGCAACTGCTAGGGAGCGAAGACCTTGGTTAGCAAAATCATCAATGACATCATGGACTTTCTTCCTTGCATCTTTCCCAACGTTGCAGAGATCTATGATCTGGTAGATGTTTGAAAACAAGTTTAAATCATGAATATGCAAAGAAGTCACCAGAAAAAAAAATACATATAGTGGGAAGAACAGAGGCAATAAATAGCCTAAATACGAATTTAGTCCAGAACAAGAAAGAAGCCTAGCTAGCAAAATTTTTACCTGCTCTGGTGCACCTTTGCTGACTCGATGCCAGTTACCATGAGAGTCCACGTATGTTATAGCTGTTCGCTTGTCAACAGGATTAAAAGGTAAGAAATGGACCTCGGTGATATCAGCTCTAGCCTGTGTCGAGTAGAAGCGTTCATGACCAACAAGAGCAGTTACAGCATGTCAAAATTAGATAAGATAGTGGGAGGCACTTCAGTAATCTGGAACAAGGAAAGTAGTATTGGTTACTGGTATTTTTCAAACCGAGATGAACCCTTATAAAGAGGGGCTACTTGTTTATCCGGTTGATTATTGCCCAAATCCGTTCGTTGGTTCAATCACTTAAACCCAATAAAATCAGGCACGTCGCTGAAACTTCTGTTTCCCTCACTTTCCATAGAACACGCCAACTTTTTGAACTTTTTCAATTTTCTTTTTGCTCTTTTTGGGCTTTGAAAATACTTATGACGAAAAAATCACACGATGCTCCTGGAACAGCAGTTCTAGGCCATGTGGCAGGAGATCATTGAAATGATGACAGGAAACCGACATCGTCTGATGAGCTTTAGCAATGCAGAAAAAAGATTTAAAAATTTATATCCATAGACTTAAATACCTCCTTGGGATCAGCTAACATTCCAACAATACAGGCATCAATTGCATCCTGATTCTCAACCCGTGAAGCTCTAGCGGCGAGCAATATTACCCCATCCTTGTCTACATCCTTTGCAAATACCTGATGGTTGATTTTCATAACCAATGTCAGCATGTAAACTAACAGGAGTTCGGGAATAACTGTATCTCGAACCTCACATTTGTATCTCAAAGATCGGTGCTGAATATCGGATTTTGGCACTCTGTTCAATTATCATAACTTCTGTTTCTAGTACTAACCTCAATCAGGTTCTTGTCCACCGTAAGCTTGTTGAGAGTAAGAGTCCCAGTCTTGGCACTGCAGAGGACATCCATCCCAGCCATCTCTTCGATGGCTGTCGTCCTCTTGGTAATGGCACCTTGTTGAGACAGCCGGTGGGACCCAATAGCCATCGTCACTGACAAGACTGTTGGCATGGCAATAGGAATTCCTCCAATAAGGAGAACCAACAGATTGTCAATCCCATCCCTGTACTTTCGGCGCTGAATTGGGTACATGACTATTATCTCTACTATCATTCCCATAGCAATTGCACATATGCAAAAGTTCCCGATGGCCGTCAGTACCTGATTTAAATTGTCACCATCATCACACATCAGAAATGGAAATTTAAAAAGGATGTGCTTCTTAATTGGTCATGGCCTAAGATAACGTTGTAGTCATGACTTTGCCTCCAGAATATATTATTATGGATGAGGTCATCGATTTCATAACACCAAAAAAAGAAAGACAACGAGCAAAGGGCACATTAATTTTAAAAGATCATGCAACATTCTGTGCAATCCCTTCACAACAAGCACTTTTTATCGTTCATTTTGGCACATCATTCTATTTCAATGTTTATCATTTTAGCTGCAGGCTATATTACTAACTCTAAACAAGTACCTCTCGGACGTGCCCCACTTGGTTGGTGCTGTCAACAAGGTGAGCAGCCTTGCCGAAGAAGGTACGGACGCCAGTAGCAATGACAACAGCCTCTATTTCCCCTTGCTTGCAGGTTGACCCAGAGAAAACTTCATCTCCAGGGTTCTTGGTCACGGGCAGAGATTCACCAGTTAGAGCAGATTGATCAATTTTAAGTGGGTCACCGGCCAAAAGTCGAGCATCTGCTGGAACAATATCTCCAAGCTTAATACTGATCACATCTCCCGGAACCAAAATTGCTGCTTCTTGCTCGCTCCATTTTCCATCTCTAAGGACCTTCAAAATTTAGAAAAGCAAATAACCACATTCAGTTTCAGTATGCTCTCCCATATATTTATGCTCACTGAAAATAGTTATGTGCAACATATAGGTGAGTGACCTTTGTTTTGGGTGCTAGGCCTGCCATTAGTGCTGCTGCAGCATTGCCTGCATTATTTTCCTCGATAAAGCTGATAGTAGAATTGATGAGCAGCAAGGCTAATATGCCCGTAAAATCCTGCCAGTCTGGTGGTTGACCCTGAAGACATTGATTTCAGTCACGCATGTGCATGTTCATCTCCTTTTTCTGTGCAATTTACTCATAAAACTATGATCTATGTGCATGCTTGTGTTTGTGCGTGTTTTGCCAGTAGAATTTAGAACTTAGGACGGTTAGAGGAGGGCGCTGATAACTACCCCTCCATTAGCCAAAGCAATAGCCATGATGGCAGCCATCTCCATGACCCAAGAAAGTGGATTCCACATAAATCCCAAGAATTTCAGGAACTTGCTTTCCTGTTTCAAGTGGAAAAACAATTGATCATGTTAGAAATAATAATATTTCAAAGGGGACGAGATGTGATTTATGTAAGATGCAATGCCTTCTTCTCTTCAAGCTTGTTTGGCCCAAAAAGTGGGAGCCTCCTCTGCGCTTCTTCAGTCGAGAGACCTTCTCTTGAGCATTTCAGTTGTTCAAAAACTTCATCGACCGGTATACGCTCCTGGAAATAATAATAAAGACAGTATCCGGTAAATATATTGAGAAATTATTACGGAAATTGCTCTGTTCGGACTTATGATCCTTTAACTAACACTACTTTATTCCTGCTCTTCAAGGTGTAATCCTTAGCACTGATTCATGTCTAGCTCTTGCAATTAAAAAAGATGCCACTAGGAATGCATGGTAAGAAGCTAATTTGGTTATGAAGGATGTTAATCAGGTGCATTCTTTCTGATGTGACCGATAATGTGTTTACATAATGCTAAGCTGACCACATTGGAGGGAATGGTGAAAGATTCTCGTGAACATACAGTTGATACAAAGGGACTGAAACAATAGACCCAACGCAATTTGCGCGATCACATATGAACAAAGCAAAGATGATGCTTCCCAATGGAAGCATTACTTAGGAAGCGGTCAATGAAGTTCAGCGAAAATATATGGCCATGAATTTCGCTGGCTGCACTACACAGATGGAGAATCACGCAGAAGCCTAAGAGTCGAAACAGGACTTATCGCAAAATCACACAACATAAAACAGCAGTAGCAGCCAAACGTTGATCCAAAAACTTAATTAGAACGCTAAACTGAAGCCACAGAAGGCTAAAGTTTAAATCGAAAGCACGTGCAGGTGCAAATTCGACATAGAACAACCCGTAACACTGCAAGGCAAGAAGGCTAGAGCAGGAGCGGAGAATACAAATTAGAGGTACGACGAACAATCGACCAAAACAAGAGGATGAGGAAAAGTGAACGTACCAGGTCCACATTCTCATTCTTAATCTCTTCCAAGCTGTTTCCTGCCATCGTTCCGTCAAACGAAGCTGATACAACACTTCCAACGCTGTAGCTCTGATCACACACCAACAATCACGCACCGATGAATCCGCCTCTAGTAATCCGAAACGGATCGATCCTAACACACTTTTTATCCGAAAATCTACTCGGAACTGCAGAAAACTCGGCTGTGCGTTCGACTTGGGAAACTCGTCGTTCGTAATTCTTTTTCTCTGCCTTCGTCCTCTTGATCGGAGATCGTTCGAAGGAAGCTACAGAGTAAGCGGAGCACAGTGGCGAGTTGTTTCGCCTTCTCTCTCTTGAAGTGCTCTCTCTCTCTCTCTCTATCTCTTATAACAAACTCTGATTCGTCTTTTTATGGAAAACTCCAATTGAGCGAACGAGCGGGACTTTTGTGAGCTGTGTAGCCCAGGTCATTCGGTTTTTGAAGGCAAAGACTTCTCTCTCACGGGGGAGGTTGGCTCCCGCGACTGAAGGTCCAATCACAAGGTGCCACGTTTCAGAGCCGCGGGCGCGATGGGCTGCGTGGAAGTCGGTGAGTGGAGGAAGTTCGGTGGGGGAGCAGTGAGAGGAGAATGGGGTGGAGGAGTGCGCCGAGCGGGTTCGTGAAATGAGAGAAACCACATGCACGAGCGTGGTCGACGTAAAAGAGCGAATGAAGGATTGACCGCCCTATTGGCTGACGTGGCTTCTCGTCTTCCCTTCTCTCTCTCTCCTGCGTGTGGCACAAGAGACTTTTTGATTTTGCATGATAAAGAGAGATCTGTTTTGGTTCAAATTGCAATCAGATCTTAGATCTGATATCGAAAGTTTGATTTGGGTCGGTAAAGCAAATATTAATACGTTACTTAGGAAAAAATTAGAAGATTCTGTTCAACTAATTACTATTGTTTAGTGAATTTTACTCACTCGGACTCTATCGTTTGACGTGATGAAATTGTCATAGCTACAATTCATTAAGCAATTAAAAGTCTCGAATCTTTTCTTGTTACGAGAATAGTCGATCAGAATACCATGTTGCTGCATAATTTTCGCGACAACTACTTGTGCAAGACAGTCCGGTTCTCTTCATTCATGTCGATATATAAGTGAGGCTACACGTTGAATTCCCAAGCGAAATGGCCAATGCGACCATGATTCTGCATGAATATTCGACTAAGCAAAAACAATGTCGCATCATGTCTACCTTTCGAGTCACTTCGGAGCTTCAATCGACTTTCTATTTCCAACCAAGGGCAACAAGGATTACAACCCTCAAGCGTCAGGGAAACCAGACGCGGAAGAATTGGAGAAAACCAGAAATATGCGACGAGGCCGTACATGGGCCATAACAACAGGGCCGTAAATGATCAGCACAGCAATGAAACCGCACTACTGGCAAACGTAATCACACAATCGAAACTCCAAATCACAAGCCAACCTCAGTGAAATAGATTGAAAATAAGTAACCTTGGCATGCTGCTTTAACCAATCGAAATTCAAAAACCCAATCTACGGGGACCCATCAATGGAACAGTATCTCCTAACAGTGCGGAAACCAAAGCCAAAAATAAAACAGGTGAGCTCGAGACTCGTTGCATTGTTTACAGCGGTCCCCGACAGTTTCTCGAGCTTGGCTCCTTGATGATGATTCATGGGATATTGCACGTTAGCAAGTATTATTAACTATGATCACGGTGAAATTAGTCAAGGACACGTTTGATGAGACGCTAGCTGAGAAGGGAATTTCAGGGATAATCATTGGTACTTCACAAGTCGTCAATGAACAAAATTCAAGCAATGGTGAGCAAGTCATGCTCTGGAGACACTTATATATCTGATGATACTTGGTAAAATATCGTTTATGTTCCTGAGCAGTACGAAATGTATTCATTCTTCAAACATCAAGGTCACAGACATGAAAAACAATACTGAAATAACAAAAACGATACTGACATAAGCGCCACTCCTCCCGTCCTCCACGGTGAATACGACTTGGCTTATCAGAGACGGCAAACGTTACAGCTAAATGAAAATGACAAAAAAAAAGAAACATATCAACAATGGATTACTATAACTCCAAAAAACTCGATGAGGAACGGACCAATCCTATCCTACAATTTCTGAGAAATGAACAGAGTCGTTTTCTTTACTGCCACAGTTCTCCTCAAAACTTCCTTCTTGAAACTAATCGACAACTTCACTTCCTGTTAGTTGTTCCAACCCGTGGCTTCGATTTGACCTCTGTTTCCTGCAATCCAATCAAGATGCATGTAGCCACATATGAGTATTCCCCCAATTCAGGCACTTCTACTAAAAGAGCAGTCAGTGGAAAGGAAGATAAAAATACCAGTGGTAAGTGCAAGAAGATATAGGTCTTTGCTGTAGCAGGATTGTGATTTTCTGCCCCCTTGCTCCAGTCGTAACAGACCTACAAGCAAGTTGAACCACAAATTTCAGCCCTAGTCAGATCCCTAATTGTCCTTGATACAATTTATATGAAAAGATTTGGCTATTGAGAAAGACCAATCATAGGCAACCAACAAAATAACCAGAAACACCATGAGCCTGAGCTCATTCTAAAGCAAAGTGGGTCTGCAATAAAAAAAACTGAAAGAGAGGGTGGTGGCTAAACGAGTCGTGTATGACGTTAAGAAAATCTACACTAGACTAGCGAAGTGAATCTACCCTAGTTTTAGTCTATATTGATATGACATGAGACGAAGTTGGCAAATACCAACTATATAACATCTCTCTCGGCACAGTCAAAAGTTGGATGTATTACCACCTATGCATATAAGAACATCTCTTGATGTATTCATGCGAGGAAGTGGTATGATTGCCTCCTCCACTATGCATCTCTATTCTGAAGATAAAATGATTACAGAAACAGGATGGACTAGGAATCTATCTACAAGGTGAAAAGAGACTCACCGAGTATGCATATAACGTGCCATCATTGTTGAAGGCGCTACAAGGTATTGGTTGGCTGCATCTTGACATTGCCTGAGAATTGCACCAAAGTAGTTCTGAAACAATTACCAGTGTATTCCAAAAGAGAGCTTCATCAACCATAAGTACTTTTTCTATGCTTTTGAAAATTACTTAATTGTTGCCTTCATCCTTGAAGTGAGAGATTCAGAGGGAAATCGTGAACATCAGAGATTTGCATTATTTCGTTTAGACTCTGCAAACATGGTCATGTCTAACATAAGCAAAGTCTCTCGAAGGCCTAAATGGACAGGAAATAAAGATGATCTACTCAATATATTATGCGTAACCCGAGTGATAGCACGAGAAACAGGTGGAGAGCCCTAAGACCACTCAAAAAGTACTCTCAGTTTATGAAGGTGCTGAAAACCTTATACTATGATATCCTAAACCATGTCAATCTGGGACCTTACATCATTTAACCAGCCAATGGTCCTTATGATGTACGTATGTATGTTGTGCATATGGTGTCAATTTGATGAGAGAAGGGTTGAGTTTGACAAGTATTGCCATATCTCATTTTTTTACGTACACGTAGAGAGAGAGAGAGAGAGAGAGAGAGAGAGAGAAACCTTAAGTCTTTGTTTGCTATCCTTGTCCCAAAAGTTAAAAGCACCATCAGATCCAGCAGTGGCAAAGGTATGATGCACCTGAAAGAAGAAAGTAAGACTCTGGATGAATAATGACTGTCTGGATGAGATTGCACGTATGGATTACAGAAGATTGACTTACTGGATGGAAATTCAAGGAGTTGACAGAATAAATCTCGTTGGTATCTCTATGACACTTAAAAGTGAAGTTTTTAGTGCTCTGGGAGTCATCCAGGTGATGAACACCAACCCTCCCCTCAATGGATCCAACCTAGAGTTGACAAAATTTTACCATCACCAGGAACCAAAATTGAAGGACCACAATAAAAATGTAGTACAAGACAAACAATATGAAAATGCCATTGAGTGACAAAGACCAATATACTTAATCATGGAAAACGGATGGCAAGCATGGTTTAAACTGAATTACATCAGAATAGAAGGTTTAGAAGCAATTGACCATTGTTTCATTCTCATCATGTGTAACCATAATATGCTTATTCTCTCTAAGTACATATTCTCGTCATTGTAGTGGTATTTTATTCAGCAAATGGATAGCGGAAAATGATGCACATCATACCCATGATAATGTAGCTGCAACTAGTACTTACCAGGAAACCTTGTTGGTCAGGGAAAGCTGCAACACATCTTGTCTGGTACTTTAGGGGTGAAGGAATTCTCTTGAACTCAGCCTGTTATCAATTCCAGCAGTAAAAGTCAGATAACCTGAACGTCATTCCAGTAGTATTGGAACAATGTGGTAAATTTATCAATTGTGAGAAAAGAATGACAGATGACTTCTTTTCCTTCCTATATTTTCTTGAAAAAGTAAATTTTTTATAACTGCCATTAGCAAATTCAGACCATTAAAGAAATAAGAGAAAAGTTGAACAGTGCAACAACACGTAAATAGGCCATAATCATGAAATATAATCCTGGGCATAAAAATATAACTGCCATCTTATGTGTGGAGTGAAATTGCATTGTCACGTGCTAAGTGATGTAAATGTACTTCAATCAAGAGCCCTATGAATAGATTAAATTAATTAGCTGCTTCTGTCTCCCTGGGAAATAGGTCTAGCAAGTGGAGGAAAACTTCGCCTAATATCCATTATCTTGAGTCTAAGGTCAACGTAAGCAAGAACCATCACCAAGACCTGTATCAGCGTACAAGTACAATGGATGTGCAAAGTATCCTATTGCTCTTCCCTTTTAGTGGACATGTAAAGTGCTCGCCAAGGTTACATGATGTCTGGGAACACAGTTAGCAGAATATGCAAACAAGCATCCAATGTCTTTCTCATGCACATCAAAACTGTATACCATAAAAAGGGGACCAATATGGTGAACTGTAGTTTAAAACACGTGCATGCAGCCACTTATGGAGAATAACAATTGCAATTCCAAGTAATATCCCTTGGAAACAACCACGTTAAAGAAATGAAAACATTCAGTTAGATGAAGAATCAAGAAGGTTTTACCTGAGGATTCTGCAGATTAAAGACGATAAGATTCCTATCTGCTGTGCCGACAACCATCAGGGGATGTCTCACTGTAAGTGCATGGCAGCGCTCTGGTAGCTGTTGAGTATGTACTGGATTTGACTGCCTCGTGTCCCAGTACCTTAATCAAGTCATAACGATATAAAGAAAATTTTATTAGTACTTGAAACAAGTTGCATCAACAAATTTCTCAGAAAAATAACATCAGGCTGCAGACATCATGGATCAACAGGGAAGAAACGTTGCAAATCCTATCCTCATGGTACACTGTTTTAATAATTATATGCACACATCTTCATGCAAATAATGCAAGGAAATTATATCTCCAAATTTATACAACAATGACAAGAGCATGGCCAATGCGAGTCTCGACATAATATTCCCACTATAACAGCAGAAAATTAGAAGATGAAAGCAACTACGTAATGCAGCATTGGCTCAGTCATGAGAGAGTGCTGCTCTATCCATGCCCTATGATTCTATGCTAGAATTACAAAAGTTGAAATTATGGGAAAAAATTTGATTGCGGCACCACCGCTGATAATTGTGTCACCTAATGTACATCAATCAAAATTGATAGATGAAGTGCAAAAGATTGTGATAAATTACTCCTACGCCATGCATACAAATGAAAAGCAAAACAACTCTTACTTCAAGGTCTTGTCCCAGCTTCCCGTAACTAAGACATTCATCTCTGGGATCCAAGCAATCTCCTTAATGGGT
>JANUWG010000094.1:0-16011 GCA_025175695.1 Eugenia klotzschiana
GTTAATAAAAATAAAGAAAGGATTTTCTTTTCCTTTTTTTTTTTTGGGGTGGGTGGGTTGAGGTCCCGCTTCGAGCTCAAAATCCGAGCCGCCCGGTTCGTAACCCCTCGAATCGGAGCTTCGGAAACCGAACCTAAGCTCTTCCCCTTCCTTCGTTGAAAATTTCACACTTTGGTTCACTTCCTCCCTTTTCTCTCTCTCTCTCTCTCTCTCCGTGCCCTTCAATTCTGTCGTTCGTCTCGCTCTATCTGCGCAGTCTTCGATTCAATCACCGCGAATTCGCCAACTACGCCGACTCGCCGAACCGGTTCGAAGCTCCCTCGGTGTCTTCACGGATCTGCGTGAGTTCTTACATCTCCCAACTCTTGTTTGGAAACCCTAATTCATCTTCTCTGCGTGCGGCCATACCCTGCTCAAGCGTCGAATCCCTGCTCGGACTTTGAATTCTAGGGCTGGGCGTTCTTGTTGTTTTAGCTGGCCCCTCGGTTTCTGATCCCGTTGATGTCACGGGAGGTGTAATTACACAGTGGCGTTTCCGATCTTAGCTCTCGTGCGTTTTGGAATGCGATATGTCTTGGAGGGTTTGCGGCTTCTGGGTTCTCCTTTGCTGGCGATAAATTGAAGAGGGAAGCGAAGTTTTGCTTGTGGAGTTCAAGTGGTAGTGGCTTGATGTGTGTGACTGGGATTTCGACGCGAGGCCAGCGATTTGTATCGTTTTAGTCTTAAATTGGTGCTGCGAGCGATAGTTTCCTCGTCTAATGCTGTTGAACAATGGAATGTGATCGATTGTAGGCTGAGCTCCAAAATCATAGCTCCTTTCTCTTTAGAAAGCAGGGTAAATAGCTCCTACAAGTTAGATTTCTCCTGCTTCATGTGATTATAGAGGTCCGCACTCTATACCTGGACCTTTTGGAGTTTTTGTTGCTTTCTGAGGCAGCGGCCAGGACTCAAGAATTGAACTTTCTGATGCTCTCATAATCTCGATTGGAACCCTGTTTTAGTTATGTGCTTTTATTGGGACAGTTTTAGTTTGATTACTTGTTTTGTTGCTTTGTGAAGAAAGTTCCTGATTCATTACCACCAAAAAATGAAGTTCTTGTTGATATGCATTTCATGCTCACTGCTCCCTTTTGTTTGGCTAATCACAGGTTCAATTTTTCTCTATTCTTTTGGAGCATCTGGCAAATATAAGCACTTTACCTTACTCGTGTGCACCTACACATGGTGCTTTGAATCAACAGCTGTCGAGTGGCAAGTAATAAGGAATAAATCTCTCCTTCTTTTGGCCTGTAAGAAGTACCATAAGAGAGATCTCGCTGAAGGTAAGCTGGGCAGTATGAAATGCTTGCGTCTTCTGCTTGTCACATCTTATCTGAGATAATTAATAGTGCCAACTGCCAAACGTGTGAACTAGCAATTGCTCCATCTCTTCTCTCTGTCTTTTTTTTTTTGGGACAATAGCCGCATTAGAAGCCTTAATAGGAGAATATTGAATCTTGACATTCGAATTGTTGTTTCGGTTGTTTGAAACATCAGAAGTCATGTCAAATGTTAATTTTGTCTTACCTTTTAGTTTGATACATGAATAATAATTAATGACGAGCGGTATATTTTTTCTGCGTGAAAGCGAGTGTGCATTTTCTGTGCAATTTTGGTGGTTTGAGTTTGTTAATTGCTTTGCTGTTATTGATGATAATGCAGAAGTTCAGAATCCATTGGATGACAATACCTTAGAGTTGCTTACCCTATCCTCTAATAGCTTATAGATTAGAAGTTTGGCTGACTTCTTGAGCAATACTTGTAGAGGAAACTCATCTTCTGAACTTTCTAGGAAGCTGGTGTAATTTACTGTTCATGATAAATGGAAACAAGTGATTTTACGTAGTACAGGAAGTTTGCAAGTTACTGTTTTACCAGTGCTTTTATCATGAAATCTACATGATAGGTTTCAAAATTGTGAAGCAGTTGATATTTCTCGAGGCATCGGTGGGAAGGAAAGTGAGGAGTTAATCCTTTGGGTATAACTCTTAGAGAAGTGTGACACGGGGCTGCACATATCTGTATTACCCGCTCTTGACTGGACAACATAGGTAGCGTAACAGGAAATTTAAGGTCATGGCGGGTCTCTTCTCTTAGTTCCCCGATAAGTATGCATATGCCACTTTTTAGAAGTCAGCTTTTGTGTGTCTTCAGCTTCAGAATACAAGATTTTGTTCTCAATAGTTGGAGGTTCTCCAATAACTATGGCTTTTTGGATTGCTTTAGAAGTTCCAGCTCTCTGGCAATACCCTGCAAAATAGCTGCAACTGCGATTGGAGAGTCCTTATCATGATTCAGGGCACATTTGAATTTCTCTATCTGATTTCGGTAGGGACTTATTCTCAGCCTTAGATGTTTTAGTATTAAAATGCGGTAGGGGACTCTTGGGTGGATTGGTTAATTATTTGGTAAGAGTGCTGGAAATTTCTTGGTATGGGGCTTTGGAATATGCCATGTAAGCATTTGGTGTTGAGTCCTCCTAGTTTGGGTTGTATTTCCCATGAGCTCAAATGTGGTTTTTTAATGATCTCGAATGGTGGGATGATTAACTGGACCTGGATATTTAAGAGAATATGCAAAACAAACAAGGCTATGACTGACCAAATCACATTGCACTTGTGCAGTAGGGCCTGATTAATGTGTGAATCTGGTTGGCTTGCGCTATTTGTTGACTCTTTGCTAGATTTCGCTGTTGTCATGTTTAATGACTGGCTTGATTGGTAACTTCGATTGAGAATTTACTCTGTCTGGTCCACACTCCATTATACACCTGGTTAGAATCCATTAATTCCTCACTGAATTGGTCAGATAGGCAAAACATGGTGTTTTCAAATTTTACAAGTTCAGTAAATAATTTGTCAAAAAGGAGCGAAAGTTTGGGGCTAAAAACATAGATAGTACACAAATTAAGTTTATAGTGTTAAATATTTTTCATTTTAACACTATAAATGAGGGATCTTAATTGGATTTCATGGGTGCTTGAGTACAACCATATATTTTATTGTCTCCATTAATGGCCAACTGTCTTTCTTTTCTACTTCCTAGATGTACTCAAGGAAAAAATGATCGATCAATCGTGTCCAGCTCTTTGTTCTTTTCCTTTGTGCTGCCTTCATTGCTTCCTTAGGTAAATACAGGTTCATCATCATATTCAAAGGAATTGTGCTCTCTTTGAAGGTTTTGACTTTTGGCGAATCTTCTTTTGTCTGTTATGTTAATTATAGGAATATTGTGCTTTTCTTTAGTCTTAAAGTTTTCAAGCTGTTTTGTGAAAACAAAAAATACGTTTGGCAGGCTTCCTTGAATCAAATTTTCTTATATTAGCTAGAGAAAAAGTAAAATGTTGTTTATGCTTTTGAACTGGAAGAAGAACACTGATTTGAAGTATGATTTATCATGTTGTACTTATTGTCAACTGAAATAATTAAAAATTTTAGGAAGGTATTTTCATATCTATATATGTACATATGTTAAACCAGAATTAGGATGTAAAACATGAAGCGAAAAGCAGGTGTAGAGAATAAAATTATATGCAAACATGATTTTAATACGTACATGGTTGTACTTTTGGAAAGATAGAATATAACCGCGTGAACATCACATGTTCAAAAATGAACTCCCGAGGGATCGACCCACTATTCGAATGAAAGTAAATTATAATGAGTATTTTTCATGTTCTAGAAAGTGAGTAAATAAATTAAGAAATTGTTCCTCTTTGAAATTTTGATGCCCCTTTATTATACATATTACCTTTTATTTCACACACCCATCTAGACTTAGAAACCAAATATACATTCATAATCTCTCAAAATTCAGAGAGACAAATTGCACATCCACATGCCAAGTATGGATCTCTGCCACAAATTCATAATACCAAGTTTCAACACACATACTAGATGTACAGAGAGAATTGGCCAATGCACACACCAGTCATAGATAGAGAATCGGCTAGTTAGGGAGTGAGAAAGAGAGAATCAGTGAGCTGGGACGCGAGAAAGAGAGAGACGATTGGGATTTCTTGGGCACCAGAGTTCCAACAACGACGACTAGGGTGGCGCCGGTGTGGCGCTGCTGTGTGTTACGAATTCGATGACGGGGGCAAGCGAAGCTCGAAAGCTGCAAGCGACCGAGCAAGAGTTGTTCGTTGGGCTTTGAGGTGAAAGAGAGAAGAAGCTCGAGAATGTTTTTGCATTTCATACATATCTAAGTGAAATTAAAAGAAAAATGAAACTTCCCAGCCAAAGCTTTGAAGATGAAGAGAGGGGAGGAGAGAGAATGGCAATGACAAGGGCAGTCGTGAAAGGCAACCACCATGGTGCCTCAGGGATGGTGTTTGCCATTGTCTGGTGGCCTGCGTCTCTGTAACTCCAATCTGATTTGGGATCAGGACTGCGGACAACAATCACCTCACTGTGGTTCCCAGGCGAAGGTTACCACAGCGTGGTGGCAGCGATTGCTGCTTTTGCTCTGTCCTTACCTCTGTGCACCAAATCTTGATTGTGCAAAAGCCTCAACCACCATGCAGTGGCTGCGCTGCCACAAGGCGGTCGTGCGTGGCACACTGTTGAGTGGACAGTAACCATGCTGAGCTTTTTTGTTTCTTTTCATTTTTTTTTTCAAATCTTTATTTTTTAATCTAGATTTTACACACAGGTTGATCACTCTGTTGTATTGTATATACATTTATCCATGTCTGTTGAATTGTATATACACGTATCCATGTAATACTCAGTCAATTGCCGAACAACCATAGGATATACCTGCATCCAATTAACAAACCTAGCCTTGCCGTTTATTTTATTAGCATCTTCTTCTTTTTCTTCTTCTTCTTCTTCTTTTTTTTTTGCGTGTAAAAGAGTTTTTTGGTTTGTGGCGCTATTCCCAGGTGGATTTCCATTGAATGTTCAAATGTTTGTCTGTCTGCAGCGCTTTTTCTTTTAGTTTTTTTCGGGTTGTGTTTATACCCAATGAACTGAGTCAATCATCCTTGTGCTTCTGAGTTTGGCCATTGATTTGCTTGTGCGATGTCTTGCTTTGTGATGCTTTCTCTTCTGCTCTCCTTGCATGCCTTTTTTCTGTTTTATTCATAAATGTCAACATGCCAAGTGGGAAAGAAGTACAAACATCCGACCTTTAGTGCCATGGAGGTTGCTTTCAAGATTTTTTGCTCTTTGGTTTTTTGTTTGATCTTTTTATGCAATATAGTTGAAAGAATACGCTTCCAGTGGCTAATTGGGTTTCTTTTTTCCTTGTCTTAATGTGTTTTGGCTACAAACCACTGCTTTCTTGGTATAATACATAAGTAATGTAGTATTTTGGTTGCAGGATGCTATTTGAGCGGTGAAGCCAGGGCAGTTGAATGAAAGCTCCACTTATGTTGATGCTAACGAAATGACGAGCTATTTATGTGGAAAATCCAGAGTCCATTTGAATCTGTTTTAGGCGACCCTTTAAAATATTTCCTGCTAAAATTTTGTGGTCGGTTCATCTATGCCTGGCAACGGAGTTGGAGACAGGGATCACAACTTTTTTGGCCAAGAAAACTTATCCCATGGTCAGGGTCGCCTGGAGGCTGTTGACAGGAACTGGCCAGGACTAAGTAACAATTTCTTGGCTGGGAGCCAGAGACAAAGTGGATTTCCTCTTAATCCCGATTTAAAGAATTACACCGTGCAGCAATCAGGTGCAGTTCTTCAAATGTCTCTTGAGTGTTTCCTGTTTTCTTGAATGAAATTTTTTTTGGAACATGATTTGTTACTGCTTATGGCTATCCTTGTCCTTTTCATTCCTGCGTAATGTTATCTATGGTTTGAAAGACATATGTTAAGTCCATTTCTCTTGATTGCGTACTGTTGCTGTAAATGCAACTGATAACTGCTCTTGTATGGTCCTTGCAGATATTGATTCACGGCATGGAACTTCTTTCCAGGTATCACATGGCTTGAGTTTTACACAGCCAAACTTGCAGCCTGAATTTAATGGAAGCCCATTCCAAAACGTGCCATCTTTGAATGGCTATATACAAGGGCATCATTTTTTTCCAGCTGGCCAGAATGAAGCACACTTGTTGGGCGTCGACACAGAATCTGGTCAGCATAATTTGGGATCTAGGGGCTTGCCTGTTCTTGATTCCCAGCAAGGGAGAGACACTGAGCTTCAAAAAAGGAATCCTGTAAAGTCTCTAAATGCCGAAAATCCTGTCAATTTTCAGCTTTTGGGACGTCAAGAACATATGGGAGTTCATCATCCTGCAGTCTGTGACATGCAGCTGCAGCAACAACTGATGCTCAAGCAATTACAAGATTCTCAAAGGCAGCAGCTACAGCAACATGAAATTTTGAGAAAGAGTTCCCCGAATCACCTTTTATCTTTGGCGAAACCAGCTTTGACAAACCATTCATCTGTGCCCCTGAATGGTATTCCTGTAAATGATGGGTCCAACTATTCATGGCAACCTGGGCTTTCAGCAAATGCCAATTGGGTGCAACGTGGTGCACCTGCAGCTCTGCAAGGATCCTCTGACAGTCTTGGCCTTTCTGCCGAACAAGGTCAGGGCTTACGCATGATGGGATTGGTTTCCCAACAGGTTGATCAATCTGTTTATGAGGTTCCTCACACTGGGTTCAGAGAAAATCCAACTGAAATCTCTCAAATAGAAGTCGATAACTCTGCAAGGCAGCGGATATCTCATGTACATTCATTTTCTGGTAGCCTTTATTCTTCATTACAAGGTCACGGTAGTGTCCAGGATGGAACAGTGGTTCCTAAACAGTCTGAGGACGTGGGTCATGGTTTAAGTAGTGGATTTAACTCAAATAACCTGCGTCAAGTGAACTCCCCCCAAGGAAACGCGGCAATGGAGGAGTTCCATGGGAGGCAAGAGTTTGCTCGTTTGTCTGAAGCAACACAAGGGAAATCTTCATCATCAGTTGTTCCTTCCGAGGACGTTGCTACATTGGATCCCACTGAAGAGAGAATTTTGTTTGGTGCAGATGACAATGTTTGGGGTTCCTTTAGTGCAGGAACCAACACAGTTTCAGCAGGCTTCAACATAGGTGACAATCCAGGGTTTCTCTCTGGATTTCCCTCTGTGCAAAGTGGGAGTTGGAGTGCACTTATGCAATCTGCCTTGGCAGAAACTTCTAGCGATAATCAAATAGATCAGGAAGAGTGGAGTAGTCTCAGTGGTCAGAATGCTCGACCCTCAAATAGGAATTCGAGGCCTCTAACACAAAATGATGGTATGAGACAGCAATCAGCTTGGAGTAATAACGTCATGCACAGTACCTCTCCGAGTTCAAGACCATTGCAGTTGTCTGATAATGTTGCAAAGAGTGGTGGTTCCTCTGGTGCTTCTAGATTGTGGCAATCTGATCTGGGGGCCTCCCATGGACAGAGTGAGAATATGCGAACTGATTTTTATGAAAAATTTGAGAATTTTCAAGCTGATTCTCAGAGAGTTATTCATGATTTTGCAGATGGAAACAGGTTGCTTGAGCGGAGCCATCTGCAAAGGCATTCTTCCGAAGGTAGTCAGATTTGTGGAAATGTTTCTAATGCTTCAGATGCTGAAGGAAAGAAAATCATCTCTGGATCTTGGACTGATCCACAGAGCATGTTTTCATCAAATCATGGGGATCAACCTAGTAGACCAAATGGCTGGAATGTTATTGACTCCACATTGCCTGGTGAGCATGCTAATACAAAGAGCCATCCTAGGGAATACTCACTAATGTCTTTCCAGGATGACAATCGTGACAGACGCATGCATGAAGAAGTTGGTCATGAAGTTACTAGTTCTAGACCTGACAAAGTTCCTGCCATGACATTGGAGCATGTAAAGTCAGATCATAGGCAAGATTCTACTGTAGAGAATGCTGGCATGTCTAATTTGAGCAACAGAAGAGACACTGGTGAAAGTCTTCAACAGCTTCCTAAAACTTATGGTTTTGATTTATGGAGACCCGTTGATTCTACAGTGAAAAGCAAAGGAAGCGAGGTTGAGGGAAATAACCGTAATAATAGGGATAGAAGTGTTCAGGTTTCAGAATCTCTGGCAAACAACAGAAGGCGTGATATGGAGAACTCAGATAAAAAGGATAACTTAGCTGGTGGATTTCGTCTGAATACATCCCATAGGTCCACTGGTACTTTTGGAAATAATGTCTGGAAAGATGCTGGCGAGTCTCGAAATTCACGTGAGGACAAGCAAAACCAATTTGGTCAGGGTGCTCATAGTCAAAGGCCTGCTGGCATTCATAAATTTCAGTATCATCCAATGGGTAATCTGGATGTAGACTCAGAATCTGCTTATGGAACAAATCATTTTGCACTTTCAAGGCCTATGCAGGTCTGTGGGGAAATTAGAAGTCCAGTCCCTGGGCAAGTTGGACATTCAAACTTCATGGATCGGGCTGACAGGAGTAGTGCAGGAACGGCTAAGGTGATAATTAAGCTACACCTTTCTGATAAGAAGTGTTATATCAACCTTTTTCAAGCCCTTTCAAATTTTAAAAGAAGAAAAAGCATCTATTTTCTGTTATTCTCAAACTGGTTATATACCTGGTTCAGGTTGACCCAAAAGGTGGAGAGGCAGTTCTAAAAGGAACTTCAGTCTATACATCTGATAGAGTACCCCCTCTCGAAAGATCTGTTGGTACTTCTTCAAATAACAACGCTCAATCAAGGTAGCAAAAACTTCTTATGATTTGGTAGTCCCATTGGTTCAGCATCACCATAATTTCTCCAGTCCTATTTCCTTGTTATTATTGTGTCATTGACTTGCTTGAATGGTTTTCAATAGTTTTTGACTGTCGATCAATTGGCGTGCCACTTTTGTTGTGATTTAAGTTTTTGTTTCCCACCTCTTTTAAAGATGATTTGTCTTGTGTGAGTGAACTTGCAATGTGAACTTTCTGTAGTCAAAAAATGCCGGAACTTCGTCATAAGGTGGATAGTCAAAAAATGCTGGAACTTCTTCATAAGGTGGATCTGTCGAGGGAGCATGGTGTTGCATCACGTTTCAGCTCTTCTGACAGGAATGAAGCGAATGAATCAGAAACTTCTGATGGATCAATCAGTCACCTTCAGCAAAACCAATCCCCATCTTCTCAAGGTTTTGGTCTTCAGCTGGCCCCTCCTTCTCAATGGCTGAAGAATTCTGATCGTCCTTTAGATTCTCAGAGCTCGTCACCAGCTCTCACTCCACAGGGCGCTTTTCCATATCCTCGAGAAATGGGTCTTTCATCACTGGCTTCAACATCCTTGATCCAGTCTGCTTCTCTCAGGGGAACACCTCAAGGAGAATATAGGAGTAATGCTCCTGGTACATTAGGACAGATCACTAGCAGAGCTTCTCCATCTAACATTGAGGGAAATTTTGGTGTGCCTATTAATCAGAGATTGCCTTTTCCCAGAAGTCATCTTCAAGATCAACGTGTCGGTGCTGGTGGAGGTACAGGTCATTCCATCTGTACATCTTCTGATGGGTTTCCTTTGCATCCAAAAGGGACGGACATCTCTGGGGATGGAGCTCAACTTAGTCTGTCTGATCTTCCTTCAGATCCAAACATTTCGGCGAGTGCTTCAAAAACCAACAATGCTTTTGCTGCTGAGGGAGGCCGACTTTATACTGCAAAACAAACCCACAGTGGATTGTCTCAGCAGTTCAATCCCTTCGAGGCAGTGTCATCATCTCAGTCTTCTGTTAACTTTGGCTTCCCTCAACAGGTTCCATCTTCAAAAGTGTTGCCCAACCTCTGGAATGGCAGCTCAAATCAGCAACAGTTACTAAGCTCTGTACCTGGAAATGATAATCTACGTTTGTTGGAGTCCCATCTTAAATCAAACAGTAAGGTAGAGTCGAGCTACTCTGGCACGTCTTCTGGAAAGTTGGAAGGCCTAGTTCCAGAGGAGCAGGCTGGGAAAGAATGTTCATCTGAGATTCCTGATCGTGTTCAGAGTTCATTGCAGGTGAACGAAGCTTTAACAAAGCATGTTTCTGATATATCTCTTCCCAAACCTGCTTCATCTCAAGGAGAGGTTGAAGCATTTGGCCGTTATTTGAAGCCTAATGATTTTGTAAACAGAAAGTACTCCTTATTGCATCAGGTGCAGGCTACAAAAAGCACAGAGGCTGATTTTGATCATGATGAGCGGAGCACAAAAAGATCAAAGGGTCCAGAGAATAGTCTGGATTCTCAGCCAGTCAGTCTGAAGGGAGAGAAGCATGTTTCCCATGGATATGGTCCTCTGGCAGTAGAAAATTCAGCTGGTCACACCCCAGTTCTCAGTGGGGATACTGCGATGTTAAGCTTTTCAGTAAAGCCAGGGGATAATCGGGGCATCGCCGAGGCTTCCCCTGATATTGCCGCATTTCACAGAAATGAGATGCAGAGTTCCTCTACTAGCAGTAACTTAGCTGCCATTAGAGGTGATCATCCTAATATTAGTCCTCAAATGGCACCATCGTGGTTTGAGCAATACGGGACTTTGAAAAATGGTCAGGTCTTGCAAGCGTATGATGCGAGGAAGATGGCTGCCTTTGGTGCGAGTCCACTTGGTAGTGTCTGCAATAGTATGGCTCCCTCTTCAACAACCAGTGAACATCATTTGCTACCTCCAGAAGACATGGCTTCAAAAATGCTTATGAAACCAAAAAAACGTAAACTCACCATGTGTGGAACTCTGTCTTGGCATAAGGAAGTAGCGGAGGGAACTAGAAGTATTCAAGATGTTAGGTTTGATGCTGTCTCCTTCCTATCTCACATGTTCTTTTGATATTCAGTATCCCCTCTTTCAGGACTATTGGGAAAAGAAAAACGGAAAGGGAAAAACTTAAATCAAAAGGAGGGGTGTTTTCTCAATTATGGTTCATGCCTATTAGTATGCACCATTTATCTGTTGCTATATATTTATTTTCTGAAATGTTATTTGTTGTGATTTTTCTGTAACCTGTTGAGGTCTGTTTGCAGAGTGGCGGAAGCAGAATGGGCCATGGCTGCTAATATGCGGGTTGAGAAGGTGCTGACATAGATAATTAGCCTCATCAACATCTCTGCTTCTTGTCTTTTTGTGGATTTCATCAATCTTATATGTCTTGTTCTGCTTTACTTTCCTCTAGGTTGACAGTGAGGGTGACATGAATGGAGATGGACTGCCAATGCATAGACCTAAGAGAAGGCTATCCTTGACTACACAACTGATGCAACTGACTTTTCGGCCTCCCCCTGCAGTGTTTCTCACTGCAGATGCTGCTTCACAGTATGAGAATGTTGCTTATTTCACGAGTAGATTAACATTGGGGGATGCATGCGGCATAATCTCCTGCTCGAGCAGTGTCCCTGTTGCGTCCCCTAAAAGTGAAAATTCGTAAGTTAGCATTTAAAGTAGTTGGAAATTGTGACTTCGGTTTATGGCTGTTCGATTTTACTAAAGCGTAATGTGTGTGCTTGTTTCCTGGGCATGTCCTTCCTAATATAGTCAACTTTCTGCTTTGTAAAATACTAGCCTGTTCAAAATTACCAAAGAAGCAGAGCATCCTGGTGATGAGCGTTTTGCAAAGGCTGTGGAAGAGTTGGTTGGTAGAACAAGGAACCTGGAGAGCGAATTATCAAGGTACCATCCTCCCACTGATCACGGATGTTTACTTATAAAAGTTCCATGAGCATAGGACCATTTCTCTGATTGTTGTTTAAGTTATCAACTTAGAATAATAAGAATCAAATGTAAATAGCCAAGAATGTTCTTGAGGGGCTAATCTATGTTAGAGGGTGCTATGTGCGGACTGTATTCAAGAATTTGGAGGTAATGGATTCTTTGGGCATTGAGAATCTACTTTCTGTATAGATGAAAATGTGTACTGAGTGGTTGAAACAATAAGTAATCCCCTCCCCAAAAGGAAGTGTCAGGATGGAGTTTTGTGGATGATATTGTCATATCGCTACCTTTTTATATTTAACTTCTTTTTTAATTCTTGTATGTAGGAAATGGAAATCTGCGAATTGGAACACATTTTCTTGAAATGGTCGTTTGTATCGCTTACAAGAATGAATGAACGAAAAATGCTGTCATCATCAACAAAAAATATTTAGTTATCGGATAGGCGTTAATTGTTGGCTAATTCTTCTTACTGATACAAACAATCAATTGCCCTATGCACTGATTCTTTAATTTGTTTACTCAATCGATGCACTGATTCAATTTCCGGCGGGTGATAGACTTGTAATGTCCTTCTAAGTTTAGTGACCATTGGCCCGATTTATCCCACTTCGTATATGTTTAAGGACTGTTGTCTGTATTATATCGTCGGAATTGTTGTTAGCTGATATTATTTTTGTAATCTGTGCTCTTATCAACTGCTCTCTCACAGTATTGTTCCTTGTTCCTTTCTTTTTCACAGACTGGACAAGAGATCATCAATTGTTGACCTGCGAGTGGAATGCCAAGATCTGGAGAAATTCTCTGTAATAAATCGTTTTGCCAAGTTCCATGGCAGGGGACAGGTTGATGGGACTGGGACATCATCTTCTGATGCTTCTAGTGCTCTGAAAGTCTGCCCTCAGAGATATGTCAGTGCGCTTCCAATCCCTAGAAATCTCCCTGACAGAGTGCAATGCCTTCCACTTTGATCGACTAGCAGTGGAGTATTCCCATTTTCTTGGTCAATTTGCCATCTCCTTTACTTTCTTGCAGATTCTATGAGGCAGTGCGTTGACTGGATAGAACCACGAGATCAATTTTAAGGAGGTCTGCAGATCAGATTCAAAAAGTTAACAGGAGACCTTTTAGATAATTTTGTATAGGCCATTGATGTCTTCCCTAAGAAATATAAGCTAATATTGGAATACTGCAGTCAAATCCTAGGAAGGAGCTGGGATACCCAATCATTATTTCTGTAAATGGTGAGGACAGAAGTGCTGTTCAGGTTGAAAATTGCTCACGCATAGTTCAAGTTCCCTGTAATTTTCTCATTTATTGAAATAGTATTCCAATTTCATGAATTGAAGATCCAACTTGAGAAAGCAGGTGAGAAGATTCTCTCTGGGGTTGCCAATTGTTCAGTGAACTGAAAAAATCAATACACACGAGTTTCTATTTATGCCAAAGTTCTGACTAATTGTTATTCATTATTTGAATTCCATCTGTTTCTGAAAAAACATTGTGCTTCTGTCTCCATAGAAGGGGAAGAAGATCAGCAAGGTTTTCCAAGTGTCATCTTTACTGAAAGAAGCACCAGCAGATGTTCACTTCTTGTAAGTGTTGGATGTTCCAGCTATTTGGCCGGGCTCGTTTGCTTGTGAATCAGCTTGAGTAGAAATAAAAATGTCATCTTTACTGAGAGAAGCACCAGCGGATTTTCACTTCTTGTAAGTGTTGAATGTTGCAGCTATTTGGCCAGGCTCGTTTGCTTGAGTTGTTTGACCAAAAAAAAAAATGGAAAAAAAGCTTGAGTTGAAATAAAAAAGAAAAAAAAGAGCCCAGCATTCCGTTTCACTACTTCCTTTGTCCCTAATCTGTTTTTGTTGTGAATTAGATGACTTTCATGAGGACGCTGGAATCACCTAGGTACTTTGCTTTCATTTTTCAATCTGATTTTTTTTACTGGTTGCTATCGGCTGAAGTTCTACTGTAGGGGTGAATCCAAGGATCTTGATTAAACCTTTGGCAGTATGAAAAAGACTTGGCTCAGGTTTTGAGAGCAGGAATTTGGGATATTGTGGAAGAATAAGATACAGAAACTTCACTTAGCTGGAAAGTTTATCAACAAGAATGAAATTAGGCATTGCACGACTTGCACTGTTTATCCTGCTTGGAGCATGCGATAAGGCTCGTAGGGTCCAACTTAAACTGAATAGCTTTGTTCTTTTTGTTACATTCAGAACTTTACTAATCTTCATACTTTTGAAATTGTTTTTATAGTATTGTGGATTTAACTTCATCCTCTGTGCAAAGCACAATTCATGCGTCTTCATTGTGCTTTTCGATTAGCTTGCTTGAGATACCGTCATCATATGAGGGGCATGTTATCCTTTCCCATTGATGCTGTTTGTTTTGTAGTTCACTTCACCGTTGCTCTTTCCAACAAGTGTGAATCCTTGACATTATGCGTTGACCATGCATTTTCCACTTGCACTGTTTATCTGAAGTTGATGCACATACTCTATGGAAGCAAGAAGATGGCTTTGACTAAGGTTCTCTTAGTTCTTTAAACAAAGGGGGCTTTCTGGGACTTTGTCACTGTTTTGCCCCAGGCCACTTTGGTAGCATGGTATTAACTGAATGTCACTAGCTGCATACCTTCTTCATCGCTGACTGGTCGAACATTTGATCTTCGTTTTCTTTTATGATTGAAGTCATTTAGTTTTTTTCTCCGATCTCAATTGGTTTTGAATACTTATCTGATTTGCTATTTGGATGTTATGCTCTATATTGGTGGTTCCCAGTAAAATTGGTTGATTGTTGGTGGGTGTTTTGAAGTTTTGGTGGTTGTTTCAGATGCGAGCATCCTGTCAGCTCTGATGTCCCGGTCTTTAATAATCAACAAATCAGTTGAACGTAGTTTTGTTCTATTATCTAGACTTCAGCGTGGATGCGTGTGCTAGTTTTGTATTTCCCGTCTACTCATGGACCTACTTTTACCTTGCTGCTTCTGAACAATTTCTGGTTGTTCAATTTCCCTTTTTAATGATGTTAATAGATTTACAGTCTGTAGACCCAGTGCTGCATCCGTGCCCTATTCTTTTCAACATAGGTAGTCTTTAGAATTTTTTTTTTTTAAGGTTTGGACAAAATGTGATAATGTTGTACAGGCAGGCCATAAAACACATTGTTGATGTTTGTCATATGGCCTCGATACTAATATCACACGCTGGCTATATTGGTGTAGCGGTTTCTCTTTCTATTTGTCCGGGTCATTTTCATTCTTCAATGAACCAAGCTGAGTGCAATAAATAGCTTTGCAAAAAAAAAAAAAAAGGGGCCCTATCCAATTTGCAAACAGATTCCATGTTGACACTTGGGACCGTAGGATCTGAGGTTGTGGTTCTATTTACTTAATAGTGTGGCATATGAGATTTCGAAAACATTTCATGGTTGATGCTCTTTTCTTTTTTGGTCAAAACGGTTGATGCTCCATCAAGAGATGGTTGATGCTCTTTGACCTCGTTGAGTATGTAGTCACACTTAAGACTACTTGTGGAATGAAATGCGAATCACACTTGCAGAGAAGTCAGATCTTACATTCTGAATAAGTTGATCCATAAAATCCGGGATATAAAGCAAATTGATTGGAGTGGTCCTTCCTTACCGCAGGTTGGATTAGTCGTTACGCAATAAATTCTCGTTATGACTTGGTGTTGAAGTAGTTGCTCTTGTCACATGAATGGATCAGGTACAATTACAACATTAGCATGTAACGGGGAACGATGCTTTTGGATCAGTTTGGGTAGGGGTGAGCAAACTAGACCGGATCGGACCGGCCGAGTTGGTTTGGCCCTTGAGGGGGGCGGTCTGGTCCCTCGTTCTATGGTGGATGAGATCGGATCGGATCACCATAAGAAAAAAATTAAAAGTTTTTGAAGAGCTAGTTAACCTAATTTTTTCATCTTTCGCTCGGCATTCACTTCTCTCTTCTCGTTTGACGTTCGCATCTCGCCTTCGCAACGTAACCTTCGATTGTGTTTGTCGATATGTAATCTCCAATTGTATCTTGTCTTGACTCAATTTGTGTTTTACCCTTGACTATATTATGTAAATTCATTATTTTGTTCGCACTTGGATTTAGTGAATTGGTTTGCGCTCAGTTCCTTTCACGAGAGGTTCTGGGTTCAAAACTTCTTAGCCCCAGTGTTTTAAGTGGGGGGCCGTGGTGGTGGGGTCCTGCGCCAGCTCCCCCCGAGGACTAGTCGTGCTCCACCGCTGGTTTGAGCGCAAGCTCGCCGGCCGCGCGGAAACCTCGGTCATAAAAAAAAA
>JANUWG010000095.1:0-15989 GCA_025175695.1 Eugenia klotzschiana
TCTACTCTCTTCCCTCTCTATCCCCAACCTCTATATATATGAGGTTAGGGCTAAATATTTAGAATCTTTAGATATCCTTCCATCAGAACAAAATCGCGCCTGTTCTCGTGAAAAGTTCTGTAGAAAATCGAGTGTCGAGAATCTGTTTGTGATCGAGTATAGATCGGTTCATCGCGTCCTAAACGGTTGCTAGCACAACCAAGAAACGGTCGTTCGCGAGCTCCATCTTCGAGTGTCTAAGCATCGGTGGTGTGTCAGAACTAGAGGTCCGACACCTCTCGGACTACGAGGATGCCTAAATCAAGTTAGCTCGGCTTTCGATGTCCAGGTATTCTGAAAACTCGCCTTTTAGAGAAATTGATTTTTGATTAAAATATATGAGCTAACCTAAGGCTAGTTGGCACGCCGGTCGTTTTGCTTCCGCTATCTTTGATTGTTTTCTTTATCGTAAACCAAGCGCCTCCCTAGAATAGTTCCAACATTTTGTATGCAAGACTGCAAACCCATTGATACTCCTATTGTAAAAGTGAAAGTTTGAGTCGTAGAATGTGTGCTAAGACTCCATAATAGCAAGAACAAATGGAAAGCGTTCCTTATGTGAGTGCCGTTGGAAGCTTAATGCACACTATGATGTGTACACATTCTGATATTTCTTATACAGTTGGAATGGTAAGTAGATACTAATCCAATCCAGGTCAAATATATTGGGCTACTGTCAAGAGAATCCTGAGATATCTAAAAGCTATTAATGATTATGTGATGAGTTATCAAGGAAATAATCTGCATCTTGAGAGCTTCACTGATGTTGATTAGGGAGGAGATTTAAATGAGAGAAAATATACCTTTCGAAATGTGTTCTTACTTAATAATGGCACCATATCATGGAGCAGTAAGAAAGAAAAGTGTATAGCCTTATTTACCATGGAATCCAAGTTCGTGGCTTTGTCAGTAGCATCGTAGGAGGGTATCTGGCTTAGGATATTTTTGGATCATTTAGGTGTTACTGGTGAGATTACAAATCCAGTTTTGGTACATTGTGATAACCAAGTAGTAATAGATTGCACCAAAGATCCCCGTTCCATTATAAGATCAAACATATAGACATTAAGTATAACTATGTTAAAGACGTAGTTATACGAAAGGATGTGAATATACAGTACATATCTACGCATGGAATGTTAGCGAATCCGATGACGAAGCAATTCCTAGAGATATTTTCCATAGTCGTCTAAAATCTCTTGGACTACATAGAATATGATATACTGGATATTGTAATTTTCCTAAGTGTTCACTATTAATAAAGTTTGAGATTATTACTTATGAGTTTTCATAATATTTATGAATATTAAAATTTGGTATTTTACGTTGAGAAGGTATGTTGGACAGATAAGAGATTAGCCCACTCACATGGGTAATCGCCTCTATTTACTGCGTGATGAATAGAGATGAGACAATTTTAAATTTATTATCTAGGTGATAATGGAGAGCGCGAACCTATATATTAATGTCGTCTTAATAGAATGTTAAGATGAGGACTTAATATTTATCATGTTCGAAAATGAAATAATCAACATATTGCACTTTATCTGTCTTTATTGCTAGTGTAAGTTATGATGGATGCTTTTTAGCAAAGTAGTTACGTGAATTCAAGTTAGACATTAAGTGTGTCTAAAATATCATATGTACGGTATTAAATGAATAGACATGCGCTCCATGGGGCAAGAGAAAATACTATAATATGTATTTCATTTCACATATGTATAAGTTGACCAAGAGAATTGGCAAAAGTTTAGATCTCAATTTTTTAAGCCATGTGAAACCCTCGAGGATAAGAATTCCTCATTTGGTGCACTCACGACTCTTCATTATTTTCAAAATTCCTATTTAGTGTTCGATATTTTAGAGTATTGCATATGGTCATAAAATTGATTCGATCTAATGGAACACTTCTAGAAAAGCGAGCTAAACTGAGATTGAGAGGTCTAATGGAAGAGAAAGATCGATTTAGAGTTTTAAGTCACATTATAGACTTATATTCATAGACCGATTAGTTATGATTATTTTGTGTAATCATAATCGTGAATATAACATATCATACTTAAATGAGATCGAGAAAGAGATATGTATGTGATTGATCGATTTAAGGTACAACATACGAAAATCTACCTTTGATTATGTCCTATTTTGAGCTGTCATATATTCCTAACGGATATACGACAACGAACTCTTAGTATATGCTGGTCGGACAGATTATTTGTCAATATGAACTTTGCAAATAAGAGAGAGTTATGTTTAGCCCTATGTGGGCGAGTGAAAGTTGTCAACCATACGTAGGCAAGTGGGAGCTGTTTGCCCTACATGGGCGAGTGGGAGATATTGAAGTATGGGTCTTATGGTTTGCCGCCCATGCGGGCAACTATACCCTACCACTTTGCAAATAACTACCAAGGTAGTTATTTCTCTTTTGAACCTGGAAAAGTCACGTATTTTGGAAGACGTGACTTCTCCCTTTTTCTTCTCCCTTTTGTACGTCGTTTTCAGTGCAAACGACGACAAGAAAGAAAACAAACGATGCTCTCTCCCTCTATACTGATGAACCGCGATCGAAGTGAGGAAACTCTCGGAATTACAAAGGCGCATCTAATCCATGGACAATGTGGTATGTCCCTCATATGATATGTCGCCCGATCAGTGATACAAGTTAAGTTTGGGCATGTTCGTCCGCATGTGTTTTGTTTAAAATAAGGATTAAGTATCCTTCAGCAACTAAGCATGAAGTAATTCCCTGTTTACTGAGATGGAGTTTTTTTTTTTATGACCGAGGTTTCCGCGCGGCCGGCGAGCTTGCGCTCAAACTAGCGGTGGAGCACGACTAGTCCTCCGGGGGGGGCTAGCGCAACATCCCACCGCCAACGACCCTCCACTTAAATCACCGGCACCTACGAGTTTTGAACTCAGGACCTCTCGTGAAAGGAACTGAGCGCAAACCAACGCCGCCACCGATGGGTGGGTTAGTTGGAGTTTGTTTTTTGGGGATTCCATTTTTTGAAGCTCTTGATCATGTTAAGGGCCAAGTCGACTAGGGCTTCTGGATATGGAGATTGACGCCAGAATACGTAGTTGTTTCTGGCCTTCCAAATACATCAGAGAGTAGCCGCGATTTTGTCAAAGGAAGGTGGGTGATTATGATGCTTAAGAAAAATAAGCAGCCAAGCCTCAATTGGCGACAAGCTTTGACCTGAGATCTGGACTTGGATGGCAGGGTTAGTCCAGATCGAAGAAGTCCAGGGGCAGAGCAAGAAGAGGTGTTCTACGGTCTCGGCTTCGTGGTGACAGAGCAGGCATCTCGAGTCAGGTAGTATTCTTCGCCTAAATAAGTTACCTTTAGTTGGTAGCACATTTTGGCAAACGTTCCACAAAAAGATTTTGAAAACTACCCTATCTTACTATCGTTCATCCTCTACCTAATTTTCGCTGCCCAAATGTACACTTGCACATCCCTAACCAAAAACTATCATCATGCTTTCGTGCAATCCAAATTTTCAACATGTTATCAGAGTCAGGCAGGTTCAGATAATTTGGGACGTTTCTCCTCCCATCCTCATTAAAATCAAATCTGAGTTCGAGCCCAAGCAAGAGCCAACTTAGCTAGAGCCGAAGCTAGAGCCTACGAGAGCCAAAACTAAAAGAAAGACCAATATCTCCTCATAAAAAAAATATAAATCTCCACTTTCGATGGGATTAACTACAATTAAGAGCATTTTAATGGGCCGAAACTTATGGGTATCATTAGAAAAAAGGTATGCTGATTCACAAGAGAGTGCAAGTGTTTTAGCAAGAGGGTACAAGGAATCGTGGAACGAAGACCGTAAAAAGGCACAGGACAAACTACAATAAAAATTTCGAGACACATTCGAGACATTAACAAATATACTTAAAATACCGTGAAAATGAATAGAGCGGGAGTGTTGAAAATTGATTGTCCATTCTCAAGAAGCATCTGGACCTCTCCCCTCCACAGAAACGACAAAAATCTGGAATATAGTCAAAGAACTTATGGATAAGTTTAGTACACGTAGGCTTGTGTTCTAACCACATTTGCGCGCTCACTCCATAAAATAATTAACGGTTTTTTGTGGCATTAATGCAAAAAGTAACTAATCCATTATTTTTGAAAAAAGAAAAACTAATCCATTATGGACATTTAGTGATCTGACCGGTTATCCGTCTAAAAGTCCACCTCTCCACCCCAAACCTAAAAGCAGATACATTTATTACAACAATTAACTAGTGAAATAATGCGCCTAAATCCATTTCCATAGGGAGTTGTGCCTGTGACGGGCCGACAACAGACAAATAATGTCATTATGCAGCAATAGCGCGAGCTCCATCCATGTGCGAGGAATTCAATGCGGAGGTAAAGAAATAAACCTACGGAGGACAGCTCCTCCCATGAAACGAATGGACAATTACTTTGTCATTGGTTTTTTGTTTTTTAAGCAATATTGGCAACTTCAACATACAAAGAGACCAATCCAACCCCATCACCCTTAAGTACACGAAGAAACACAAATTGAGAGAGAGAGAGAGAATGGTGAACACGATCAAGCTTTACCGGCCCTTGTTGCGAGCGGCGATGAAGCTCGCCGGCCTGAGGCCTCGAAAGATCGAGATTGAACCCGGAACCGTGATGAACTTCTGGGCTCCAACCCGGACCCCAGATAACAACAAGAATGCCGTGGTTTTCCTCCACGGCTTCCTTGGCGACGGCATGATGACGTGGCAGTTCCAGGTCCTCGCGCTCTCGAGGAAGTACGCCGTCTACATGGCGGACCTCCTCTTCTTCGGCGGCTCCACCACGAACGATGGCCGGCGGACGGTGGACTTCCAGGCGGAGTCTGTGGCGAAGGGGCTGGCGGCGCTCGGGCTGCAGCGGTGCACGGTGGTGGGGTTAAGCTACGGCGGGATGGTGGCTTTCAAGCTGGCCGAGTCGCGGCCCGAGCTGGTGGAGTCGGTGGTGGCGACGTGCTCCGTGCCGGCGCTGACTGAGTCGATAACCAAGGAGTGCTTGGAGAACTTGGGGTTGCCGACATGGTCGGAGCTCTTGTTGCCTGATTCCGTAAGTGGTGTTAAGAAGTTGTTTGAAGTTGTGAGCCACAAGTTGCCTAGAATCCCCAATCGTGTTTTCAAGGACGGTTTAGAGGTACGAGCCCCACAAAAAGCATCTGTTTACTTAAAAAGCCAAAATAAGCCTAAACTCTAAAGATATTTGTCGAAGTGAGAGAGTTATGTATGTCTTGATAACTTAAATTTTCACTTGAAGTCAATTGCGGAAGTAGGATAGATCCGTTAATATACTTGGGCCCTTGCTAGTCTGACCGTCCATTGTCTTTGTCATTTGATAGTGGACGGTTACATGCCAGTCAAAAATGACAAATAACCAAATAAAAAAAAGAAAGAAATTGGGGAAAAAATTAATGGTAAGTGTAACACGATTAGTATCGTGTGACGGTCAGGGAAGAACTCTCCGTATGCTTAACAGATGAAGTACGAGTTTCTGTAATTGGATTGCAGGTCATGTTCGACTACAGGAAGGAGAAAGCTGAGCTGCTGGAGGCTTTGGTCATTCCAGACAAGGGCTTCACTTTGCCTGAGTACTTCCAGGTTTTAATTTAATCTGAAAAAGCTTCCTCTTTCTTTTTCTTAAAAAAAAAAAAGGGTGTTCATATAAATACATCTTACCTTATACAGATGAAAGTCAACGAGGTAACCTCATCTGATGACAGCTATGTTTGACAAGAAATTTAAAAAAAAAATTACGGAAAAAGAAAATAGTTTAAAACAGTCTACATTTGATATGTAAATTCAACCTTACTTTTATTTTTCGAATTATAGTATTAATTTGATACGATACCTTTTTAAGAAATTAGCTGATGATGATTGATCTTCGCAGAAAGTCCATCTGGTTTGCGGCGACGACGATAAGATCTTCACTGCGGGAATAGTGAAAGATATCAAAGAGTAACGTCCATCTTTTTTTTCCTTTTCCTTTTTTTTTTCCCTCGGCTGGGACATGTTTGACTTGTTCCATTACTTTCCTTTTGGCAGAAAATTGGGAAATAAAGCAACATTGGAGTGGATTGAGAAAGCAGGCCATATTGCTATGTTGGAGCGACCCTTCGTCTACAACAAATGTTTGAAGAGAATTCTTGCCTCCATCTATGATAAGAGGGTCACCCTAGTTTAGCTTACGATCGGACCATGTTTATATGCAAATCAATTATTTGTTGAGTAAGCAAAACTATAATAAAGTATTTGGCTTATCCGTCATATATTTGGAGGATGACCCATAGGTAAAATCGTGTTCTAATCCTTCTTCATGTTTAAGTTACTCTTTTAATAATCATGAGCCTATATGAGCTCACTTTCACGTTCTAAAATTGTTCTCCAAGTTTTGGACATGTTCTTCACCTTTTGGATGTTGGGCTAGTAGCAATTTTTGGTACCGAGTTTAGTATTCATGCCAATTAGTTTGCCATGTGTATGCCAACTACTTGTGCCACGTCGGTGTCAACCGCTTATAACGTACCAATCTTCGTTCCTCACTTTGACTCCAACTATCCACGCTTGATATGTCAAATTTTGATGCCAACATTCGCCAATACCAATTGGTGCGTGTCAATCCTCGTGTTTGCCAAAACTAGCCAATCAAAATTCGACTGGCATAATCTACATGACATCTTATAATTATAAAGTCGATCTTGCTTAACACATGGATTCCTCACAAATCCAACGTCTCTCTCAAAAAGGGAGTGCCATCGCATTCACATATTGCTACATGAGATTGTGCATGAGATGAAAGATTGGTATCCCCACAGGAAAGCTTGATCATGTCACATGAGATGACCTATCTATATTGTAGAATTTGAGAATTGTTATGCAGACGTGGTTATGACCCAATCGATCCCACAAGTCAAGCCTCCAAAAAAACATTATTGAAAGTAATCATATAAATGTGATTCTTTTGGACACATATAAATCATTCAACCGGCCTCTCTCATCCAATGTTGGTTTGCATCGCCTAGTGATACTCCCCATATTCTATGCTTGGACTAGTCCATTCCTGTCATGCTAGAAGCATGCAACGAGCTGCATGCGACTGCATGCTATTTGAGCCCTCTCACCCCAGTGATCAATCCCCATCTTGCTGAATTAGGTATAATAAGTCTAGTCCAGCCAAGAACTGCACATCTCTTTTAGAGGTGGTCTTGTTCTGATGCCATTTATAATGATCCTAGCCGTTTAAAGTGGCCAAGCCCCAAAAAAATGCTTGAAGTAACCAAATAAGATGATGCCCATTTGAAGGTAAGTCTCGTCTTATGAATTATTCAATAATTCCTCTCTTATTTGATGTGGGACTTTCAAATGTCATATTGAAATATAAACCAATTTAATAATGCATGAAGTGCATGATACCCGTGCAATATTGTAAAAATTATCAAAAAAAGTGCTAAACCTATTGCAGTTGTATCAGTTAAGTCCTAAAATTTTTTTTTGATTGCTGATTCAGTCCTAAACCTTTTCCAATTATGCTAATTCAATTCATCCGATCAATTTTGGCTGACTAGCGTCGGCTGTTTGGCGAACTAATATTTTTGACATGTTTTTCAATTTTTTTTACTTTTTCCTTTTTCTTTATGGTTTTTTCCTTCCTTCTTTTTCCTCAGGCTAGTCGTTGGTCCTCGACCACTGGCCAGAGAGACGATAGGTGATGGCAAGCCTCGCCCGCCATTGGCGAGATTGAGCCTCGTTAGCGCTGGGCAAGGACGGCTTCGCCAGGGGCCGACGAGGTCGGCCATGCCGTCGTTGGGCAAGGTCGAGCCCTGCTGCGGCCAGATTTGCCCAGGCGAGGTCAAGCCTTGCCCACCCATAGGGAGGCTAGGCCTCGCCCAGCCATGGTGAGGTCAGCCTCGCCTTCCCTAGGTAGGGTTGACCTCATCGGGGGTCGCCTATGATCAGCATGAGGAAGAAGAGGGAAAAGAATAAAAGAAAGGAACAAGAAAGGAAAAAGAAAAAAGAAAAAAATGTAAAAAAAAATTCGAAAGAATATCAAAATATTATGTAACCGGATGGCCAGCATCCACGTCAGTGTCGGTCGGTCAAAATTATTCGGATGGACCAAATTGGCGTAATTGCAAAATATTTAAGAATGAATTGACACAATTACACTAGATTCAATACTTTTTTGGTTTTTTTTTTTTTTGCAATATCAAGTACCAATGGAGAAAAATTAGGATTTGTGAAAAACTATTCCAATTTCTTATGGAATCTAAAGTCTAATCGAGCTGACGAAAATGTCTCTCCTTGAAACCTCAAAGAACGCAATCACCTTCCACACAAATTAATCACTGAAACAAATTTTATTTCCACTTAAAACACCTAATGCAAGATAATTTGTTTGGATAGATAGGAACCGCTTATTCTAATAACACCCGATTATCTCTCTGCATGCAGTTGTCTATTAGCTAGCCATAGCGGAATAATCTAAAAGCATAAATTGTTAAAGGGGTGATGAGATATACATTTCAAATTGGTGATTTTGTAGAAATTAAAAAAAAAGTACATTGGGTTATTTATTTAGAAGTTTATCATAGGAGCAAAAAGAGAAGATTACTAAATCAGTTCTGAACCTATCATGCGAATGCTAATTCAGTTCTAAATTTTTCATTTTTGCTAATTTACTCCTGAATGTAGTCTTTTCAGTCAATTACCACCGAAAATCGCTAATATGAAAATCCAATCATCGCCGGCCTGTAAGCGCCAATTGAAATCTTAGAATGGCACTCAAGAGCACCATAACTAGAATCACGAAATACCATAACAAATTAAAGGAATTTACACACCTAATTTGGAATCTATCATTCTTGATGCGGAATTGCGACGATCCAATGCTCAAGAGCTTTTCCTCTATCCGCCTATGAATCAATGGCTTCAATGAGATTATCCCTCACGAATTGTGTTATGTGATAGCCCCTTATGCGAGGTTATTTGTGCATTAGGGTTAGAAGAGGGATTTGAGTTATATTTATAGATTTTTTAGCCAGACCCTCTAATTAAGAATATTTGTATCTTTTTTTTATTAGAAAAATACCGCAAAAATGGTAATTACAATACAAATTAATGTAGCCCACACAAAAAAAATCTTGCATTCTCCCACTTAGGCTATATTAATTAAAATTGTACTGTTATGCGTATCTTTATATTAGTTTAGAGATTATTCGTAATAGTTAATTTAACCCCATAAAGTCTTGAATACCGAATCATGGCAGTAACTGCATTAAAAGAAATAGAGCCATCCATGGTCAAGAATGCTTTTAACTCTACTAATATGTATTTAATATGGTAGCGTGGTAAACGAATAACACCTGACACACTAGATATACTTTATGAGTCATCCCCTTCGTCATCATCATTCTCTCTCCTTAAGTGTCACAGAACCTGATGTGCCACCAGAAAATAACATTATGATTCTAATGAACACATATGTCTTACCTTTACAGTTAAATTTACTTTATGTGTAACAGAACATAGTCATATGGCTAAAAATTGGATGCCCTAGCCATTACTCAAGGTTTATACAATGCCTTGAGATTTTTTTATCAGATATGTACTCAATATGAAAAGAATACATTCAAAAATACTTTATTGAACGCAAAAAAGTTGATACATATCAAATTGCTAGTAAATGTAACAAAGCACATATGTAAATTTTATTAGAGCAAAAACTAAAAAGCTCCCAGTAAACACTAGCGTCCCATTATGATTTTGAGCCCATGCTAATGATATATCATTCAAATACACAAGGGCATAGACCTTCGGTCAATGGATATGCATCCATATCATTTGTAAAAATGTACTTTAGTGTAGTCTCACCATTCGGAACTGCTTCTTTTATAGTAAAAAACTTGACTGCCAAATGCTTAGACCTTTTCAGACCTCTGTTATTATTAATAAACTACACTGCAGAGTTAATCTCCAAAATGTTTTGTGCTCCCACTCCTTATGGTGAATAGGGCTATTGATTGGATATCGAAAAGAGTATACGTCCCCACAAGAAATGTGATAATCAATCTTGTCACAATACAACTGTATAGGCCTATCAATAAAGTAAAAAATGGTCAATTCCCTAAAGAGGTTTCGGAGCCAAATAGCCTGAGTAGCAATCAAAAAGCATGCTATAAAACTCTACTTTTATGATAGAGGATGATACCATTTTCTATTTCTCGTTTTTCGATGATACTACATCGCCTACTAACATATAGATATAACATGTTGTCAACTTCATGTCATCCTGACAACCAGCAAATTCTGCATCTGAACATCCTATTAACTGTAGATCTTGAATATATATGTAAATCAACATATAGTCTCTAGTCCTCTTTAGGTACCTCAAAACTTTCTTTATAGCAACTTGGTTATCATGTTCTGGATTTAACTAATATTTACCTAGAAGTCTTGTTGCAAAAGTAATGTCTAGTCTGGTGCAAACTTACCCATAAATGATACTTTTAAGTGCACAGACATCAGGTATATCCTTCATTTTGCCTTTCTCAATATCTGAATGAGGACATCGCAAAAGGTTCAGTTTGTCACTTTATAAATTGGAGCAATTCCTGGCTTGTAATGTTGCATACTGAATCTTTCTAAAATACAATCAATATATGCCATCTCAGATAAACCCAACACATAGCAAGAACGATTCATACGGATCTTAATGCTAAGGATAAAAGATGCCTCATTAAGGTCCTTCACATTAAAATTCTTCGACAATATCTACTTTGTGCCATGTAGTAATTCAAAATCACTGCTCGCAAGCAAGATATCATCAACATAAAATACGAGAAAAATAAATTTTCTACCCACTGATCTTACAGTATATATACTGATTCATTTTTTTTATAACCGAGATTTTCGCGTGGCCGGCGAGCTTACGCTCAAACCAGCGGTGGAGCACGACTAATCCTCAGGGGGGAGGGGGGTAGCGTAGCAACCCACTGCCAATGACCCCCTTAAATCACCGGCACCTAGGAGTTTTGAACCCAAGACCTTTCGTGAAAGGAACTGAGCGTAAACCAACATGACCACCGATAGGTGGGTTATACTGATTCAGTTTATTCTCAATAAAATCAAATAAAGTAACAACACTAGGGAAACTTTAAGTACCATTGTCTAAAAGCTTGTTTCAGACCATAAATAGACTTTTTCAATTTACATACAAGATTACCTAAATCATTTGCTGCAAAGTCTCTATTAGGTATATGCCCAAAAGCAACCATGCGATTATTGTATTTTGGGCATTTCATTATACTTTCAATCAAATCAATGGTAAAGACATGTTCATTCATTATGTCCTATTACTTTAAATGAATGAAATCCATGAGATCAGTTGTGACTAAGCCTATTCTCGAGACGTTGAGAATATGTGTGACAGGTTTTCAGTTAGACTCAATCATTAAAGTGTTCTTGGTCAATGGATCATTAAGTGGACGCTTATGATTCTGTTGAGACAAGTGTATTCTTGAACTTCGCCATTAAGTATTGGATATTTAAGGGGATGACGAGTCACAAGTCATTGAATATTAGATACCTGAGTTGAAACAGAAGTACTCGTATCGAATGAGTTCACTGAACGTGACACATGATGAACGATTAGCAAGCATGAAAGCTTCGAGCGTGGTCAACATCTAATCGTTCAAGCTTTGGTCTTATGTAAGTGATCCTCAGACCTGAGGCACGGTGCTAGCTTATATATCGAATGGCTATGGTTCACAAGTACACATATTGGTAAGTCGTCGATCCACCTATGTACTTGATGGTCACGGCTTGTTTGCATATGAAGTTACAGGTATGCGAAAACAGTGGGATCTATCTTCTTGCCTAGTGTAAGATTGATGTCCTATGTGATCTAACCATGACAAGATATTGAAAATCCTCAGCCGGGGTTGAAATCAAGAATGTTTTGTCTGAATGCATGTTATATAGATCTGGATATATGATCGAATTGGTGGCTTGACATCTATTCCATGACCTTTGTTCGATCGGGACATAGTAAGATAGAAGGATTGAATTATATTGTAGCCAAAGATAACAAGTTCATTATGTCTTTGTAACATTCACATTGTCTGGGTAGTCATGATATATTACTAGATGTCACTAATAACTTGTGGGACCTAGAGACTGATTAGGACAGTCAGTTCTCTTGGTTATACTAATATATTAATATATGTTCTAATGCTAACTCAGTGATAAACCTAAGGATGTTACATGCCCTAACCAATACGCGACGATATTGATATTGAAAGTCGAGATTGCAAAAGATGTTTACAAGTATAACTATTGAGATAGTCAGATTGAATTGAGTCAAATTAGATTTGATTTGATGCTTATTTTGGATAAAAAAAATGAACTCACATTTGATGCACGCATGAACCCTAAGAAGGTTACATGTTGAGGTGATAACTGCACAAGAAATAAGGAGTAAGGCACGTGACATGAGAAGATAACGGGATAGCTAGGTGGCGGATTATTGCTGGCTAGCCGCTGGCCAGCGCCAACCAACTCAGTTGGCAAGGCCAACTAGCAGCCGGTCAAAGGCGGTTTCCACCCCCTTTAACCCGCCGGTAGTGGCAGCTGGCTAGCTAGCCAAAATTGGTGGTGGCTAGCTCGCTACCTAAGGTGGTGGAAGGAGGTCGGCTAAACATCCAACCTCCCCCTAAACCCAACACCTATAAATAGGGGTTGGGGGGTTAAGGTTTAAGAAGTTGTTACCTTGGATTTTCTCATCTGTCTTCATGAGTTCTTATGTTATTTTTCACACACGCATGAGATTGATCTTACGTAGAAAAATTGAGGATCATGTGAGATTATTTGTGATCGAAAGGCGCGCATGAATTAGTTCGTCCAAGAGGATTGTTAGCACAATCAAGGCAATTATCAAGTGCGAGCTTCGACTTCCATTCATTATAGGACTGGTGGTGTGTTAGAATTAGAGGTTTTACACTTGTGGAACTCAAGAATATATGAGCCAAGTCATCCCTAACCATGATATAAGAGGTAAGCCTAAAATCCTCTTTAATGTGTAATTTAGATTTCGATTGAAATGCAGGGATATCCCTGAAGAAGATCCATATATAGGTTATTTCACTTCCATTGCTTTTGTGAAAAATTTGTTTTTGCCTGTACGAAACCCAACAAGTGGTAGCCCCCCATGTGCCGTGGCACTCTTTCGTCTGGGACTCGGCCATCCTTCCCCGGCATGCTTTTCTCCTTTGGATCATTTCCAAATCTAGGCTCCCTACGCAAGTTATGCTCATCAACTGCCGGCGCATTACGAAGGGCCTATGTACCTTTTGCCATTGTCGCCCGGACTCTACTGATCACTTGTTTTTTGGCTGCCCAATCACTGCCAGGTTGGGACGGTTTTGGGCTGAGAATTGCTGCAGGGTATGGCACAATAGAAGCTGGACGAAACTCCTTCTTTGGGCTACCAAGAGCTTGAAAGACCGCCTATTCCATAACAAGATTGCGAGGTTTTCTTTTGCTGCCTTATGCCACATCATCTGGACCACCAGAAACCACATCTTGTTCAGGAACCAACCTCTGTTTATACCGGCCATGAAGAAGCACTTAGTCAAAGCCGTGTGTGACAGAGCACTCTCCCTTAGACCGGTTGAGGATTCGCCAATCAACCGTCGTTTGCAGCGCCATTGGGGGTTCCCTCACTTGGTTTTCACTGATGAACATGGTCTGCACTGCTGATATTGCTACTTGGGAGGTAATGTTGCTGCCCTGTTGGTCCCTGGCATGACATCTTCCTCGCTGGCTGGCCCTACAGCCTCTACGGTACTGAGGGTCTTTTTTGCGCTGAGGCCCCTCGGTTGTGCTTGTGCTTTGTCGGGGTGAAGCCACTGCCACCTCTTTTTGGCTCTGCTGGGCCGTTCCTTGGCCTGTTTGCCAGGTTGCCAGCTGCTGGCCTTTTCTGTTTGGTACCTCTTGCCTTGCCGGACTTGGTGCCCCTTGTCCTTCGTTACATCTCGCCTTGGTCATATTTTTGCAGGCCGTTTCACCCTTGCACGCTCCACAACTTATCTGTTGTGTTGGGTGCGAGGTTTTGTGAGCGGTCTCTCTGTACATGCGCTTTGGAAAAGTTATACAACTTCTTAACTTACCAAAAAAAAAAAAATTACAAACACACCTTGTATACTCTTCTCTGGGAGAAATCAACATCAATCCAACTTCGACAGATTTATTAATGCAAGAGCCATCAAAATACATAATCTATGACCCAACCTAACTAAAACTTTATTCATTTCCTTCAATTTACAAACAGGGATATTCGATAAGAAATTCAACAACGGCCTAGACCTTTGGCTGCTTTTAACGATACGTATATCAAGTCAAATTCGGACAAAATAAATGCCCATTTGGCTATTCGACCTCTTACCACTGGCTGTGATAACATATATTTTATTACATCTATCTTACTAAGTACACATGTAGTAGTTGGCAACAAATAATGTCTTAACTTTATACATGCAAAGTACAAAGATAAACACAATTTCTCCATTGTGGTTTAACACTTTTCAACATCATTCAGTGTTCTACTCAAATAGTATACCGTTTGTTCTTTTTTTTTTCCATCATTTTCTTGCCTCAACATACTTCTGATAGTTGAATTGGTAGCTGAGATGTACAGTTTCAAAGGTTTTTTGGACTTTGGTAGCATTAAGACAGGAGGATTAGTCAAATAAGTTTTTATCGCATCAAATGGCCCATGTTATTTTTCTCCCCAAGAAAATATATCTTGATCTTTAAGCCTCAATAGCTGCGACATTGGCTCTATCTTTTCGGATAAATTGGCAATGAATCGCCTCAAGAAATTGATTTTCCCTAACACCACCTGAAGTTGCTTTTTAGATGTAGGATGAGGCAAATCCGTGATAGCTTTTATCTTATTTCTATCAACTTCAATGCCTCATTGATTAACTAGGAAACCCAAAAAATTTCCCACTCAAACACCGAAAACACACTTGACTGGATTCATTTTTAACTTATATTTTCTCATTTGAATAGAAGCTTGCTCAAGACAGTTCAGATAGCTTACCTGGGTCGACTTCACCACTATATCATCAATATGTACCTCTATGAACTTGTCAATCATATCATAAAAGATGAAATTCATTGCTCGCTAATATGTAGCTCTTGCACTATTTTAACCAAATGACATGACAACCCATTAGAATGTCCCAATAGCTCCAGGATATCTGAATACCGTTTTCGGGACATCTTCTTTGGCAATAAATATCTGATTATATCCCGAATGACCACCTATTAAGGATGACATTTCTTTCCCTAATGTCGAATCAATCAACATATCTGCGATCGGCATGTGATATTCATCTTTTGGAGTGGCAATATTCAGGTCACAAAAATCAATGAAACTCGTAATTTTTCATACCTTGTACTTGGCTGTTTCAATAAATCCTGCCTTTAGCGAACTTTCTATTTCTTCTTTGACTTTGTCAATCACATCTAGGGCAAATTGTCTTGCCGGTTGTTTATATGGGCAAAACCCCTTTTTAATTGGTAGTTTACGCTCCACAATGTTTTTTGACAATCCTAACATTTCATGATAATCCCAAGCATAACAATCCTTGTATTTCTTGACCAATTCAATCAAGTCATCCTTGATGCCTCCTTGCAAAAGTGCACTTATGTATATGGGTTGATGGTACCCATGCTCTCCAATATTGATTTCAAGAAGGGGATCTTCAGTCTCTACCAATTTACTTTCTTCTTTGATCGGTGATTTCTCCCACTCTTCAATATAGTCTGATGCTTCGAAACTTTGTTGAGCTGCTTCTACTAGGTATGCAAAATATCTCTCCTCAGTCTCTTGAAATAATGTATCGCTTTCCATAAAGATGATC
>JANUWG010000096.1:0-15947 GCA_025175695.1 Eugenia klotzschiana
CGAGAAGGAGGGGTTTCGAATGAGGGATGAATGCACGAATGCAATTTAGATTTGAGGTTGGGATTCAGAACTCGAACTACTGAGGTAAACTAATTTCATGCCCGCATAGAGAGTTAAGCTTTCACGGTTCACGTTATCAGTTGAGCTGAAAGAAAAGCTTGCTCGGATATCATCTGAATGATATCGAGAGACTTATGCATCTCGGGAAATTATCCAAGCTTACGGAATCGCACCGTTGATTTTTCTGTTTTTGTCATGTACTTTCCCAAACCAGGATTATACAAATTCTAGGTTGCGTTTATTTTTATGAAAATATATAATTTAAAAAATATTTTCTTAAAAAATGATCGCTTTGTCATAGGATCTGCGTACTATGCACATGGGCTTGAGCTGGGCTCAGGCTCATGGACAAGGTGGGGTCCATGTGATTGTTGTCCATTTGCGTTGATCAGGCCGAGCCTTGATTTCCTGCAAGAGGCGGGCGATTTCGTCCTGCTGTTTTGTTTTTTCCTTTTGTTTTTTGGAATTTCCGGTCGCCTGGAAGAGGCGGAATGAAATATTCTTTTTCATTTTTATGTTTATTAAAATGGATTTTCAACATTTTTTTTATGACATGAGGGCTTACTAAATGAAACGCCGACGATTTCATGGAATAATTAGTCAGTTGTATCTTTTTTACATGAATAAAATACTTAGAGTTCTTTGTACATTCTATTAATTCGTAACGTTTTATATCATATGTCCAGTCCCTATCTTGCATGTTCTGTGTAATTATTGAAGACCACGTATCTGACATGCTCCACGGCTTGCTCGAGAGAATATGCACACGCGGTCATTTGAATCCAGACTTTGAGAGAAGAACACCATCATACTTGCCACTTTAGCAGCTACTCAGGGCCAATTGAAAAGCGGCTTGCTAGCTAAATTGGAAGTAAGTGATTGGTCCAAATCTACGTAGTAAAAAAACACCGATTGCCCGATTAAATCTTCAAATTCTCACCTATACATCAATCTAATGAAGTTCGTGAAATTTTATATGACCATATTGTTAATTTTAAGCAGGTATAATTCTCGAGCAGAGATGCTACGGGGGTCGAGAAGTGCGGAAGGGGAACGAGAATTGGGTCATGGCCAATGTTAGAATCATGAATGGTTGAGAGCTTTTAACTCTCAAGGACAAAGGGTAGTTTGCGTTCCTCGAGCAGAAAGTTCTCTCCTCGACAAGCGGTGAAATCGGCTTTGCAAATTGCATGGCGTGGTCGTCCTATGATCGAGTTGACTTGGTGAATTCCAATCCTCGAGTTCCAATGCAGAGCTAGCGTGTGAATATCAAGCTTACTTACAAAACGTAGCTAGTGTAAAGATTAAGGTTACTTACAACAAAAGTGACATGATATAAACCTAAATATCAAGCCTCGTTATTCGCATGGTGACCCGAGCTCAACGACCCGCGGCACGGGTTAAAAACGAAAACGAATTGCCACAAGACCTAATCACTTTCCCGATTTGTTGTGATGTCGGATGAAGCAAATGTTACGGCGACGCTCAAGATTTCTCTCCTCTCGACTGAGGGTGAACCCTCGCTTTAAATAGATATCTGAATTTCACTCTTCAATACGATGATGTTATGATATTTTAGTAAATAATCGAATCTCAATATGTTTGTAGCAGCTTGTCCTTTTTCTGATATTTTGATGGTGAAAAAGTTTTGCCTCCAATAATTCTCGAGTTTCATCAAATGTCGTGCGAATCTCATGGCATAGGTAAGAAGAAAGTCAATGCCGAATGATTCGCTTTTTGGATGAAACAATACAAATGTAGACTATTTAGGCTCTGTTTGTTTCACAAAAAATGAATAGTTGAGAAAATATTTTCCTAAGAACGTTTCTTTTGTATTGTTTACAAAAATGAATAAGCGATGAATATTTTTATTGTCTATAGATATGTTTACATTAAAACTGTTGTCAATAATGAAAAATTTACTATTGACTAATTATTTCAGAAGATACAATAAGCAATCATTTTTAAGTAAAATAATTATCAAACCATTTATTTTTTCGCGAAGCAACTGGAGCCTCGATATTTCATCTTTGTCGAGTAACCACTCATTTTACACGTATTTAATAACTGTCCCCTCACATCGGCACGCTTAAATAATCACCAAATTCTTTCTAAAGAAGATTAGTTACTCTTCATATATAATCAAATCGAAAGTCGCGCACGCGTTCGGTCTAAATTAAAAGAACTCGCTTTGATAAATTAAAAGCTAATTTTGGAGGGCTGTCCATACATGTCCTATTCCTAAGAGTTAATTCGATTTCCATAAGAGGGTGAAAAAGGCCATTATGAATTGAACTTCATTTTCGTGCATGTTCCCACATGACGCTCCGCTTCAATTGTACTCTATTTGTCCCCGACAACTCATCGTCATCTACTGCTAATCATCCCATAATTGCAGCTCAATTATCGAAAAAAGCGGAGTTGACGCCTTACGGCCGAAGCAAAATGTGTACGTCTCTGATATAAGTTTACTACCTCTTACCGTTAGCCTCCGGTATTACAAGCCTAGCCCAAATAAAAAAACGCCCTTTTTTTTTTCGTTTATTTCATGCAAAAAAAAATGATTCGAAAAATATTTTCTTAAAAATAATCATTCGTATCGCTTACGAAAATAAACGAAAGAAAAATATATTCATTATCCACGGAAATGTTTAAACATACAATTTTATTGCTAATAAAAATATTTTTTAAATTATTTATTTTTCACGAAATAAACGAAGCTTGCAAATAAAAAAAATGCTAGTCTTGTTTACTTTTGCAGGCTGTATTTTCATAGGCCTTTATTGTCTGCGCAAATTTTTTTCTTTTCACGACCCTTCACTTCGTGATAGTCCAAGCACACTTGTTTACCTTTAGGTGCGTTTGATTCGGTTTTGGGAGAATGCATTTTGAAAAAAATGCAAAGGCCTTTGGGTTAAAATGATTTTTTGAAATGCGAATAATGTTTTCTAAATTGTACTTTAAAAATGCATTGAGAAGCAGCTTTGACTTACGTGCTATTTCGTAAAAACTGCATCTTGTAAATGACTTTTGCTATTTATAAAAAAAGAAAATTCTTAAACCATTCGTCGGAGAAACTCAACCTCTGGTGAGGTAAATTGGTCACTGGCCAGCCTCACTTGAGGTCGCATGACCCAGGTGACGTTGACGGCGGCTTGATCTAGCCACTCGCGGAGGACTTCGTCGGCAAAGTTAGGGTTTTCGAGGTCATTTTTTGAATCATGAAATTTGATTGAGGGCAAAGTTGTAAGAAAAAAAATCGTATTTGCATTCTAGAAAATGCAGCATTCCAAAGAATCTCAAGGACTTACCTTGGGCTATAGGGCTTTAGAGTATTTAGAAATGCAATTGCTTTTTTCTAAAGTTTTCCAAAAAACGAACCAAACGTCATTTGCATCTGCTTAAAGGACTTTAGAGCACCGAATCTTATTGAGAATGCTGAATCAAACGCACTCGAAATCTGCCACGGATGCATGCAGGAAATATAGGCTTCGATGCTTACGGGGTATGGCGGTATTACCTGGATGTTAATTCGAAACATGAGTTCGATAAAAGCTAGGTAATGAAAGGAGAAAATTATGTTTGTTCTGTCTAAAAGTGGTTATAAATTGTCCCACCGACTTCTTCCCTTCCTTCCGATCGATTTCCAATATTTCCTTGTGCCTTTTTTTTACTTTTTAATACCGAAAGAGGCGCGGACAGAACCGACAAAAATCCCCCCGCGATCCAACGCTCTGCTTCTCTTCGGACCGCGAAAGTGGTCCCAGCGCATTCTTCCTCTCACGTGCCGCCCACTCCGCACGTGCCTCGGACCCCCTTCCTCTCTCTCCCGCTGTTCCGAGATTCTAACCTGCCAGCTGATAAATCAGATAGAGAAAGGTCGAGAGTGAGAATCTCATTTCTCTTCCTAAAACCGGACGTTTCAGGGAAGCATTCTCGCTCCGGATCCCCCAGTCCGAACCCGATTAGGTCTCCGGTTGAATGCTCGATCGCGGATCTGGAGTTCCCCGGAGCTCGTAGAGGTTTCTCGGAGGCGGCGATTGCGACGAGTTCGGAGAAATGGAGTCGATACTGGCTCGGGCCTTGGAGTACACTCTCAAGTACTGGCTCAAGTCCTTCTCCAGAGATCAGTTCAAGTTGCAAGGTCGCACCGTTCAGCTCTCTAATTTAGGTAATTCCCCCAACTTTCTTCTCTCTTTTCCTTTTCTTGGCTCGGAATAGTTAAGTGTTTGGCTTGGTACGTTGCCGAGTTCTACTCTAATTCATTTCGCCACTGTGATCGATGAAAACGGTTGTTCGCCGCTTTGCAATTGTGCTGTGTCAGATCAATTTGCTGTCTGTTGTCTGTCTTGATTTTGCTAGTTTGTTGAGTGTGATTGCCAATCGCTTTGGTGTGACCTGTTGGAATGCATGATAAGCTGGCGGATTGACGATCTCCTTCGGCATTTTAGATATCAATGGAGATGCTCTGCATTCAAGCGTTGGACTGCCGCCTGCACTGCATGTGACGACGGCAAAGGTTGGCAAGTTGACACTAACCGTGAGTTCTCTCTTCGCTGGACTTGTTTATTTATTTGGAGTTGCTTGTCTATCCGTTGTTTGATTTCTAGAGATGTTTGAAGAAGCAGGACAAATGAAATGGGAATTGCTATGTTTACTACAGTAAAAGTCTTAAGAGATGTGGCTCACTTGGTGCCCTGGCAGTCCTTTAACAACTAGTTTCATGGTTAAAAGCACTGGATTAGGAAGTTTTCGGGTCCAGTGGAGTCTCATTTACTGTTGACTTGAGTTGTTTGATTTGTTTTCCTATAGCTTCCATCCGTAAGCAACGTCCAGGTGGAGCCAATTGTGGTGCAAATTGACAGACTTGATCTGGTTCTGGAGGAGAATCCAGATGCTGATGCGTCTAGGACTACATGTAGGTAATGTGGACTTCATTATGCATGAGATATTGCATCATGCTTCTTGTCGATCTTGGTTTTCCAGATGACTACAATGTTTGACTTAAATTCGTCTGCAGTACACCATCATCTGCTGGCTCTGGATGGAGCAGCGGTTACGGATTTGCTGATAAGGTCAGTCTCACTTTGATTACAAAAATTCTCCTAGCATTCAAGTACTACTTTATTTGGAGTATTTGGACATAATTTATTGGTCAACTCCAACTTCTCACTTCCTGACTGCTTTTGGCTAGTATGTGCATGATTAGTGATGGATTCTGAAACAGCATCTTACTTTAGTTTTTTGTGATCTAAAAATCAGGCGAGACACCTACAACCAAAAGCTTTACATTGTTTATTATTATTATTATTTTTTTTGGGGGGGGGTTTGGTATGGGGCTGATTTTTTTCTGTGTGTTTATTTTTCTTCTCTGTGAATGTGCCCTCATTTATGGCTGTGCATCTCAGTGCCTTTCATAGAATGAATTCCTTTTGTCCTTTATGTTTGCTTGTCCCTTTTTTCCCTCTCCTGCCTAGTAGTCTCTTTGTAGTACTAAGTCAATTTTCCGAGATATTTGATTTTCCATCTCTTTAGATCCACCTTCAGCCAAAGGTCTCTCTAGATCCATGCTACTGGAGCACTGAAATCGTTTATGAATGTTGCTGAATGTTCAAATACTGCTCCAAATAATATTTACTTTGTGCTTGTGAATTTCTAGATTGCAGATGGAATGACTTTGGAGGTTACCACTGTCAACCTTCTTCTCGAAACTCGCGGAGGTGGCAAGAGAGAAGGAGGAGCTGCATGGTGAGTTATTCACTTTCCTTAGGAGGTATTGTGCAGAACTCATCATCAGCGGGCATTACTTGTTTTTGGAAGACAATCTGTATCATTAAAATGGGATGGTTTACAAAGTGTTGGATCGAAAACCTACTCTCAAAAGATCACTTCATCAGCTACTCCGGCCTTTAAGAACTTGTTTTTATGTATCCCCCTTCATTTTTGGGTAGCTGTTGAATAATTATTAATTTACTCATATTAGGCAATCCTTGGCACAGTCAACGCGGATTATTATTGTTCATTACATGAGAACATAACTTGATCTTGACACAAACTTAGCATATTTAAATCCACAGCAATCATAATTGTGTTGAAAATATATATTTTACTGTACGAATTTTAACTTTTGTCCAAGACCCATGCTTTGAGAACACAACTTGATCTTGACACAACATATTTAGATCCACAAGTAATTTTTGGACTTCCAAACTTATCACTTGAGAAGGCAATAGTATTTCTCAAGATGAGTAGATTATTGACTATACAACATGTAAATTATCAATTTAAATAAGTGGTGCCTGAGACTTTTTTTCTTTAAATGTCTTACGTCTTAGGAAGTTTCGTTCACAATATCAAAATAAAGGACAATATGCTTAATGTATATCGACTCATGTACTTCTTTCTAGGTGTTTACTGAAAGATTATTCTTGATGCAGCTATCAATCTTAGAGAAAATTCAATCGAACTAATATTATGTTTACTATTCTCATCATGCTGAAGTCATGAGATAGCAGCTCATCATATGCTTTAGATGCCATGAAATATTATTGGTGTCTTGACATAATCATTCTATGTTACTTAGCGACATGTGGGTTGACTGTGAAATGAAACATGTACTTGCACACAGCCTATTTCCACAATGATAGTGTTCATCTGATTGATGGTGTGACCCTATGGTTCATGTAATGCGAAAGGACTTCCTGTTTCCAACTCAATAAAATGATGCTGAGCTCTCAGTTTATAATGGTGATAGACTGTAGGAGAGTGGGAGTGGCAATGTAAATGTGGACAAGAATATGCAATATGTCATATGCAGTTTGGATAAAGCAATTGTTTTGTTTGTTTGTTTTTGTTTTTGGTGTAGAGATCTGCATATGTAGATTTAAGTCGACTATCATTGAAGTTCACCGGTAACGCTTTACTATCTTTTCTTCCCAATTTGTACCCTCCACTTTATTTTTTTCGTTAACTCAGTATGTTCTGGTACTTTTCTTTTGTTGTTCGTTCTATCTCAAATGTTGGTAATAAATAACCCGCTGCTTACCACTTCTCAGAGTTTCCTGGAGATATTTGTTTGGCTATTTGGGATAAAATCTTCTGATTTATGGTCTATAAACTCTAAATGGGTTTGCTTCATGTTATCCATGTCTAATGCTAATGCTGACCATTTCCAGTCTCTGTGTTTCTTCATTCTGGATTGGCACGTGTTTTTGCCCGCTTGTCAATACTAATTACTCGTTGTCTACACAGGGCATCACCTTTGGCATCTATAACTATACGTAATCTTCTGCTGTACACCACGAACGAAAACTGGCAGGTCGTCTACCTGTCATAAGCAATTGATAATTGGCTTCTTATGTTTCATGCCGATTCTGACAATATTATTGCAGGTTGTTAATCTCAAGGAAGCACGTGAATTCTTCAGTAGCAGTAAATATATCTATGTATTCAAGGTAATGTACTTGCTTAAATCATCTCCAAATGCAAATTCAGTGCACAGGTCATTCCATAGTTTTGACAAAGGGTGTTATGTATGAGATTATCATCTGGACTAGTTTGCTGCATTTATAGGCATATGGTTTTAGACGTATCTATTGAATGTTCTGAAGTGCCCATTTGCACACGTGCTTGTGTTTGTGTGAGTTCAAATGCTCTTGTGTGCATTCATATACACTTTTTCAATAATTTTGAAAGCTTAGGATGTTATCTGTTTCAAGTAAGCACTTTCAGTTTTTCCCCACAAAGATCATAGATGTGGTAGTGCATTCTACTCTGATGGCTAATGAGGCTTGGTGATTATTAACCAGAAACTTGAATGGGAATCTTTGTCCATCGATCTTCTTCCTCATCCTGATATGTTTTCGGAGGCCAATCTGGCACGTGCACACGAAGGAGCAGATCAAATAGATGATGATGGGGCAAAGCGAGTTTTCTTTGGTGGGGAGCGTTTTATTGAAGGAATATCAGGAGAGGCTTATGTAATATGACTTTGATTTTGCTAGAAATTGATGAATTTTTTCCCTTATATTGTTTATTGGCTCTGTGAGTTTAACAAGGTACTTTGTGCGGCAATTAAAAAGTTGATGCATTTCCTATGACTTTATGATAGATCACCGTGAAGAGGACGGAACTAAATACACCACTTGGTCTTGAGGTTCAGTTGCACATTACAGAAGCTGTTTGTCCTGCACTAAGTGAACCAGGTATCTAGGGTTTTCTTTTCTTTAATCTTATTCCCAGGCGTGCTTGTCTCATAAATATCTGGAATTGATATATAGCATCATATGAGCAGGACTTCGTGCTCTTCTTCGCTTCTTGACTGGACTGTACATCTGCCTCAATAGAGGAGATGTGGATTTAAAGGCTCAAGAGGTTTTAGATTTCACCACTATTTAGTTTTGAGCAAGCTTGAGACTGCTAATCACTGCTGAAAATCTCCATCTCTTGTTTCATATATTATCTTGACAGCGATCTGTAGAAGCAGCTGGTCACTCTCTGGTATCGATTATGGTGGACCACATATTTTTATGCATTAAAGATGCTGGTTAGTTCTGCTACAATCCTCTAATTCTTTGCCTATCTAAGTTTTCTTAGATATGGTGACTATAAGTATAATGGCATTCAAGCTTTAGACGTTCTCTTTCTACTTGAGACAATTCTTACATTCATATCTACGTGCAGGGTTTCAGCTGGAACTTTTGATGCAATCACTCCATTTTTCTCGAGTATGTCTTGCGGCACTACAATTGATTCTTGTTCTTTCACAATAGTTTATATTTAGAGATGCCATTTTTTCATTGCATTACACAAGCTGAAATTTAATATAGTGAAGTATTTTTATTGTGAGAAATGACATAACAATTAAACTCTAGGCATTGTGGTCTCTAATTGTTTATATTGAACAAGCACGAGAACCTCATGTCAACTTTAATTTTGTACCTTCTCTTTTTCATGTTCTTTCGCCGAAGTTGTCTTGTACATTGGCTGAGAAACTATCTTGAATTGGCAATTTGAGGAGTTTATTAAGTAACATTGGATTGGCAATATATTGTTTATTACTTCGTTCCATGTACTCCAAAAGGTTTTAGTTCTAGGGAACTAGTGCTGTTGGTGTGTCTAATTAAATATATACTGTTAAAAGCTTAAGCGTGATTGGAATTGCTCAATCAATGAAGGTTTCTGTATTTTGTCAAAATAGGCCGAATTTTGTGTTAAATTCAGCCTTTTGAAGTCACGTGTAGTGTACAGCTATAGAATTTTGGGGATGCACGTTGTTAGATGTTATAGCTCTCATCTAGCTGAAAAATTTCAGGACCAAACCAATCTTTGGTTAAAAGGCAGAGCAACAAGTAATGTGCTCTAATCAACCAACAAAAGGAAGTCATACACTAACATTTCACAAAATAAGTTCTAGACCTTTCCCATGAACTGGTTATTTCGCATTCTCGTTGATGCAGGTTAGTGTTCGGCAAATCGTTCGACATGTTCTTGAAAGTTGCACTTCAACATTGTGGGGTGCATGTTTTTAGGACGCTGACACTTCTATTAGTATTTGTTCTCTTGGTGATTTCTGGTTATTTCTTAATTGCACTTCTATTAGCATTCGTTTTCCTTTTCCAGTTTAGACAAGTATAACAGCCCGGTGCTGTCCATTTTTCATAGTTCTTATTTTGGATTGCTTGCCTTAAAGCTGATCTCTTGTCTTTCGATCAAATATTTTATGTTGGACCCTGCAGGCTAGCGTTTCTGATGGAGAAAGTGCCAACAACTTGACAAGATTGATGGTTGGTGGTCTTTTCTTGAGGTTAGCTCCTGTATTTCGTTAATAAATTTTGTTGCAAATAGCTTCTTGGAGGAGTGTTTCAGTTGTGAAATGCTATTCAACTTTCACAGTTACGGTTCACATGCGAGATAAAAGTGGAGCTTCAATTCTTGTCTTGGCGGCTTTGACATCATTTGGCATTTTCCATAACATGTTCCGAAAGTAACTCTACCCGTCAGCCAGATTTACATTATTGACTTTCTTCATATAGTCTGGAAACAGGAAATACACGATGACAATCCTCAAACTCATTTTGCCTTGAAATGAAAAAATAATGCGTTTGAAATTTTCTTACTGATTTCTTCAAAATTCCTTTAGGACTTCCGGTCTTAGTTTGAGAAGAAATGCTTTTAATATTTCTTTCGAGTATAAGGAGGATAAATTTTCGGTATGGAACTTAAGGCCTTGTTTGGGAGAGTAGAAAGGGAGAGGTAAATTGAGGGAGGGAGAGAAAATAAGTCACAATTACTTTGTCCTTCCATTTTCCCTCTCCTCCCAAACAAGGGAAAATTTCAAAATAATTTATTTCCTTCAACTCTATCCAAAAAATGACTTAAGTGCTTTAATGATGTCTTGTATCCCTAAGTCGATTCAATGTGCTTTTGGATGATCGAAACATGCCTTATATTAGCAAATATGTTGCAGGGACACCTTCTCACGCCCTCCATGCACTTTGGTTCAACCATCAATGTTGACTGTTGCAAAAGATATTGAGGACATTCCTAACTTTGGTACCAGTTAATTTTATGAAGTGCTTGCCAGATTATCATGGACATCAGATTGTTAGTTATCATTTTAAGTTGTTTTTTTTTTCTTGCAGCTAAAAATTTTTGTCCTCCAATTTATCCTTTGGGAGAACATCAATGGCAGAGAAGTGTAGGTGTTCCTTTGATATGCTTATATTCTCTCCAGGTCAATCCGTCCCCTGCCCCGCCCTTCTTTGCGTCTGAGACAGTCATCAACTGTCAGCCTCTCGTGGTATTCATCAATCATCTTTAGTTTGCCTTCTATAGTTTACTTGCTGCAGGTGCATATGGACCTTTATTTCTAAAGTATGACTTGAACCATTCTTGGCAGATATTTCTTCAGGAAGATTCCTGTTTAAGGATATGTTCCTTTTTGGCAGATGGAATTATCGTGAGTCCAGGAGCTGTTTTACCCGATTCTTCCATAAAATCCCTTTTATTTATGCTCAAGGAGTTAGAACTTACTGTTCCATTGGAGTTTGGGAACCATTTAACTTCTGTGAACAGGAAAGACATTGTCCAGAAATCTTTGACTGGAGCAAAGCTTCGTATTGAAAACTTATCATTATCAGAATCACCTTGTCTGAAAACGCGGCTACTGAACCTGGAGAAGGATCCTGCTTGTTTTTGCTTATGGGATGACCAACCTGTTGATGCTAGCCAGAAGAAATGGACCACCAAAGCATCACTGGTGAGTTTATCTCTAGAAGCATGTGCTGCTGTCATTGAAGCACCCCATTCTTGGAACAATATATCAGATTCGTGGCCATGTGTTGAGGTTAAAGATGCTCGCTTTGAAGCAGCAATGGCTACTTCAGATGGGAAACCCTTGACAGATGTCCCTCCTCCAGGTGGGATTGTCAGAGTGGGAGTTGCATGCCAACAGTATCTGTCCAACACTTCCGTTGAGCAGTTGTTCTTTGTGCTGGATCTCTACACCTATATTGGAAGAATCAGTGAAAAGATTGCTCTAGTTGGAAGAAACAGCAGAGCAAGGAAAGTGAGAACTGAAGCTGTAAGTAGACAGCTAGTGGACAGGGTTCCCAGTGACACTGCTGTGAGTTTAGCTGTAAAGGATCTGCAGCTTAAATTTCTGGAGTCTTCTTCCCTTGTGATCGAGGACATGCCGCTGGTTCAATTCATTGGAGATAATATTTTCATCAAAGTTACTCATAGAACCCTTGGAGGTGCTATTGCTGTTTCATCCACTTTACGGTGGGAGAGTATTCAGGTAGATTGTGTAGATATTCCGATGAATTTGGATGACGAGAATGGCTTAGTGTTGAGTACTGAGGACAATGGCAATCTGGTTGTAGGGAGTGAAACCCCTAAACTAAGAGTTGTCTTGTGGATAAATAACAAAAGCAAGTATCAACTGTATGGCCATGTTAATCCGGTTCCATTTCTCGACATAAGTACTGTACAAGTGATTCCATTCGATGAGGAGGACATAGAATGTCATAGTTTAAATGTGTTGGCTCGCATTTCTGGTGTTCGTCTTGGTGGTGGAATGAACTATGCCGAGTCCCTGCTGCATCGATTTGGAATACTTGGTCCAGATGGTGGTCCTGGAGAGGGACTGTTGAAAGGGTTGGATAATCTGTCCTCAGGGCCTCTAGCCAAACTATTTAAAGCATCACCACTTAATGCAGCTGATCTAGAAAAGGGTATGAAAAGATTTTGCAGTTGGTTATCCTTTTACCGTATCACATGTTTTTGACTCATAATAATGGCAATTGACTTATATCTCGTCTACCTGCTGTGTTGGAATTTCAGGAGATGGGAAAGACCATGGTTTTCTGCACTCAGCAAAGCCAGATAATTTTGATATGTCTGTAGAGTTGAAAGACTGGCTTTTTGCTCTAGAAGGTCCTCAAGAGATGGCTGAAAGTTGGCAGTATAAATACCTCACAGATGTCGGACGAGAAGAGAGGTCTTGGCACACGTCTTTTAAGAGACTGCGAATAGAAGCTAAAAGCGAATCCAAGAACGGAATTAGTTGGAAAGAAAGATCTAATCGGGCGTGGAAGCTTCCTTTGGAGTCAGTCATTGTAAGTAACTTCATGCAGATTTTTCAACTTGTACCGACCGTTTTAGTTAATCAATGAGCTTTTTAGGTGCTAGCTGAAGGAAAATTAAGTGCCGTTATTGATTTTACTATTTACCTGCGATTTCTCCTTTTAGATTGAAGCCTTTCTTGCTAACATTGGCTGGGCAAGTACTTGTGAGAAATACCGGAACTTCTCTGTTGGGTCATGAATCTTATCAAAACTTTCTAGGTGCAGTGCTTGGAATTATGCCTTTTTACATGTATATTGCATAACATGGCTTCCAGAGTTTAGTGTTAGAAATGAACTTGGTCCACTCTCTGTGTCTCGTCACTTGATGCTTGCATTTGTCTGTTTTGTGTGAGGTCAATTTACTTTATCTGAAGCTGTAGCCATCTGTTTCCTTTATCTAACAATAATATTTGGTGATGCCATAGTTGACAAATCTCTGTTATGAGGTTGACCATATATGGGAAAACTTAGGTCAGGTCAGCTTCTTATGTGCTTATACTTTTTATCATTCTTGAAATTTCCTGAAATTTGGATCCATCCTAGTCCATTGGAAGACGGTATGTTCCTCATACCTTCCATGACAAACAGGAATAAATTCACAGTGGACTGGTTCTAGTGCATTAAATGGGGAAGTCTGTTTTAGATTAAAGATGTCTGAGGGGCACAAGTTATCATCAGAACATCTAGTTTGATAAGTATTTGAGAGCTGGGAAATCACTCTGGCTCAAAATCACAGAAAATGTTTTAGTGTTTAGCTGAGCTATAAATGGGCTGGTAGGTGGATAGATATTTTCTATCTTGTTATATTCTTGATTGCAGATGCGAACATCGAATCAGTTGGACTGCTTTTGGAAAACCTGCATGAAGTTTTTCATGTTGCCAACGACTCTGATCGCCCTTGCAGATAGATATTGAAGGCTTGCAGACCCTGAAGCCCCAATACCAGGGGGAAATCCTTGTAGCTGGTGTACATTCAAATGGGATTAAAGAAACTTTTCAAATGAACGAGGGGATAAATCTTGAAGTTCGCATGGTAATCTCTGAGGATGATGTAGATAGTGAAATGGCCAAGTGGATGGTTGAAAATTTGAAGTTTTCAGTCAAGAAACCGGTAAATATACTGAACTGCATATCTCTTTCTGTTTTCCATGCTTTTCTGCTGAGAAGCCCTCTTTTTAGATCGAAGCAGTTGTCTCCCGGGATGAGCTTAGACATCTCGCCTTTCTGTGCAAATCTGAAATTGATTCTATGGGACGAATTACTGCTGGAGTCCTGCGTGTGCTGAAGCTAGAGGATTCTGTTGGTCAGGCTGCCATAGACCAGCTAAGCAACCTTGGTAATATTAATTGAAGTCCTCTGGAACATATATTATTCAGAGTTTCCCTCTCAGGAGTCATACTATTATCATTTTTATTTTGGTTATTATGCAATGCTTCTCTCTCTCTAAAAAAAGGGGATGTTTTTAGGGGGTTCTTTAAGATGGGACGTGGCAAGAGGCAAGTTGTAAAATAGAGGAGAAATGGGGGGTTGGGGCTCTGAACCAGCGGTTATCAAAAATTGAACCTGTGGATCAGAGTATCCAGAATATTCGAGAGTAGAGTTAAGTAGTCAAGATGGAAACTAGCGTATTGCTTTGTGATAGAAGCATGCACATCATGTTTATGTACACATTAGTGCGGCATCTTTATCATCCTCTCAAGTCCTGCTTCTAAATGCTGATATTCTCCGAGAACTCGTATGGCTTATCTTATAGTCTGCAATTGGGCAATATCTAATTGGGGCATGAATCTTTAGGGCTGAACCAGGCTGCATCATGCAATGTTACATGGGCACACGCTTTGCATGCACCATTTTTTGGACGTGCTCGTGTTGATTTCAGAGCTAATGATTTGCAGGAAGTCAGGGTCTTGAAAGGATCCTTACTCCGGACAAGCTCAGCCGGGGTAGTAGTGCTGCCAGCATCAGTCTTGCTTCTCCATATTATACGACTAACGAATCTCCTTCGATTCCCTCCACAGTGGCTTCACTTGAGGATACTGTTTTAGAGTCACAAGCTAAGTGCACCGCTCTCCTGACTGCTTTGGGTAATTCAGGTGCTTCTACCCAACATATCGCGGATGTTGAGCAACTCACCCAGAATCTTGAACATATTCAGAGGTTATTGAAGCAATTGAGGACGAATACTTAATCAGTACTTTCACTCCATTGCTTTGCAGTTTTGACGGAAGAGGATGTCAAGTGTATAGTATATGCCCATTCTTTTTGTGTACAGTATACAAATATGTTGCCCTGTACATGTCTAGTTCATGTGTGGAATAGCAATCGGGCAGGGCAAAATGCGTGATCTGTATCCGTAATTTTGTCATGAAAAAGGACCGTGTCCCAAGACATAAAAGGAACCACATGTAATGGTTTCAATTTTGTCCTTATGATTTGCGTAACATTTAAGGAACCCTGCTTACCTCCTTATACCCTAGGCTCGGTTCTCCTGGAGAAAGAGAGAAGTTTTTGCTTCAGCGTTCAAGGCTATATTTCTGGCACTTAATGGCATTAAAAAGAGAGAAGTTTTTCTAGGCTGGTCTCTCTGGCATCCTCATATTCCGATTATTTGCTGCATATTCATACATTGCCCACCACGAATTTCTGGCGTAACAATAGGTTTGGGCACAGTTAAGTCACTCAGAAACAGATTGGCTATATTTGCGAAGAGTCTACCAGCGAGGGAAAGATTACGTCTGGTAAAGAGTAGTAAGTAATCATCCTTTGTAATTGGCCTGATACGGATGTACCTGCCCGACACAATAAATGTAACCCAACGCAACCGACTCGAGATTGTTCATCTTGCGGTGTTCTTAGACCGTGACTTGGTTCATTCTCATCTTAGCAAAAGAGAATTGGGCAGATGCCCCTCTGGAAGTGATGATAGATTGAGCTGCACGTTTCTAGAAGTAAAGTCCGAGTTTGCGAAGTGAAATGATACGCACAGAGTTCATTTGACGCCAAAAAGTAACTTAATATATGGTTCAGACTGATGCACAGCCAAGTCACCTACTTGCTCTCTTCATTACCAAGAAGCGGTCGTCCACTTGCATTTGTGCTGCGATGCTATCAAAGTCTCCATCGAGCTAAGAGGTTGAAGCAGCTCCCATTTAGCTGATACATAGTAGAGGACATGCCCCCACAATGGGGATTCATAATTTACAAAAACGAGTTTTCCGGTCCATGTCCCATAGAAGGCTTAGGATGGTGATGCTGCAA